>JAQBSW010005907.1:0-53218 GCA_029291075.1 Eudiplozoon nipponicum
TACAATCTCCTAGACGAATGCGTAAACCTGCAGTAGAGATGCAAATCTCGTATAAAGTCTCGAAAATGTGACACTATATATTATATAGTGTGAGTTAGCGTTGAAGTCGCATTGTCGTAGACTTTATATGATGTTAGCTTCACTATTGCAGGTTTACACATTCGTCTAGAAGATTGTACCGTCCTATTATCCCACATTCTTCGACCAAATATATAGTGGTTAAAGGGCGTAATACCGGCTCCTACTGATGAGTCGCCAGTAAGCACGAAACGAATGTGCATGAGATTATACTTTCCGTTCATGCTGCCTGTGGTTCATCCTTCTGGTCACAACTGAACTTATTTGTTACTAGGTTCGCAACACCTAACACATACTTCCAGCTGGTTTGTTCCGTGAAGACACCAGGGGCTGTCATCTTCAATTCACGCATCATCACAAGTTTTAAAAAACGAGTTTAATTAGTATATATTTGACACCTGTGATGATGAGTGAACTGCAGATGGCGGCCGCCACAGCCTGCCAGTCAATAACTAGATTACAGTCAGGACGAAGAACAGCGTGTTTATCATATTAAGACGCAACTATTGCCTTTTGTGGGCAGATTTTAGACATGACAGAAACAGTTAGTCAATTACACCAAAATTGGTTAGAATAGAGTCTACTCCTCTGTCTGGATGTTGTCCTCGTGCGCACCATAGCTCCTGATTTGAGACCCTGCACAGTATGAATGGGAGTCGAGTTCTGGCGATCCAGTTGCAGATTTCTACTAGAATCATCTTCGTAACTTTCTCTGTTTAATAGGACTGAATTAGCTGCGATGCGTGGTGTTGTTTATGACGTGATAAAGTGAAAACTGCAAGGAAACTGTATTGCTAATGTTACCTTTCTTTAATGCTCAAAATAGCCATAATGGCAACACAACATTAGTTTCTATGGGCTTTTGTATGACTGTGCATGATGATGATGCTGATGATTGTCTTTTGTAGCAAAATGAATATGCATTTATATTTTTGTGCACAAATATGTCATGATGGTAAACTTCTTGCGTAACGAGCTGCTGCCGAAATTTTTCCGCCTAGCTAGGGTCGATCAATCCATCTCGTGAATTGGTTTTTTTAACTCGAAATACGTCGGCCTTGTTTGACTCATTTTTAGGTTTGTCTGCGCACCATGTCGCGACTCGAGTGGGCAGTTCATGCATTGAGCTTTTCACATTGTGGTCAATTGTTAGCCGTCGCCAGCGAGGATTATTTCATCGACATTGGTCACGTAGCGACAGGGGCACAGGTTTATCGCATTAACACACAGAACTGCATCACTCTAGTTTTGACGTGGCATCCAAGTGCCTGGCTGTTGGCCTACTCCAGCCAAACGAAGAATGAGCGTGACCAGCCTGTGATTCGATTGTTTTCAGTCTCTTCATTCGGAACTCAGAGCCTATAGATCGGAGCACTTTCGTTTACTGACGAATCAATTTTTGTCCTTTTTGAAATATCCGTCATAAATATTTTTGACAAGAAACGTCATTTTAATTAATATTGATGCCAATGATGGAATAAGCATCTTTTCTAAAGTTAAGAGTTCTATGGCAGGATTCCTAACTTCAGGTAGTATATATATATATATATATATGTGTGTGTGTGTTGAGTTAGGTCGAGGGTGTTTCTATATATATATATATATATATATATATATATATATATATATATATATATATATATATTCTGTAAAATAGGTTAAATATATTTTTTTGGCAAATTCTGAAGAAATAGTCGGATATACGTTGTAAATAAAGCGCCAAATTCTTTGACTTTTCAATTTCGAACATCATGGATGGTTCTAATGCTTATTTTTGATTTTGAAAGAAGCCTAAATTTGTTAATCAATCAGAACTGTTTGAAAACGTCAATTTGTCTTAAGCATTCGATTAGCGACAAGCGAAAATTTTAAAGGAAATATTTTTCACTGGCATTTTTGTTTACTTTAATCAATTTTTACATGTTCGTCTATGCTGATACACACGAGTGCACGAATTATAGATTTTTTTAAAGATTTGCAATGAACTTTTTTACCGATTTTTGTGCTTCAATCGATCTCTCCTAATCGGTTTCATGATTTACCACAACATCATGATGTAACTGCAGAGGATGTAAGAAGGCAGCTGCGTTCGCTGGCACAGAGGCATAATTATCGTCAATATACATACAGCAGACTGCCTCACACTTTTGGTGGTTCTTCAGTGGTTTACTAAAAAGGCGCTAATAAAACCAGCTTTGCTAGAATAATTTCAAATTATTTGTGCATGTAGCTATGCCGATCCTTTTATAATTACATGTTTCAACTTTACGTAATTTTTTTTGTCCTTTGAATTTTATTGTGTATTCCTAGGCCAAAACTTATTTTTGTTGTGAAATCCTGGCATTTATTGTATATACTTCTACCATTTATGGAATAGCTCAATAAGTATGGTGTATATATTTTTAGACGCGATAAAACAGCATTGTTGTTTTTCATTTAAAATTGATTGTTTTACAGCTATAAATTGTATGCAACAAATAGCTACGCTTTTTTCCTTTAATAAATGGGGAAACAATTTTGCGGCTGGTTCAACACTATTTACTTGAACAACATAATTATTTTGCGAGTCAGCTTATATGACCATTTAGGACACAGCTGCTTCATATGCCGATGGGTTTAACGCTTTTCAAACCACCTCTACTACTATGTTATATTATTTTATACTAATCAAGTAAGCTGATAGTTTTATATGACATATACTGATTCGCCGCATTACAGGAAATCACAACTGCCCAGTTTTTCGGCTTCGGTTATTAAAATTGAAGTCTGTGCTAATCGAAATCAATTGAATCAGATTTTTAATTGTTCTTGCTGAACTTATCGGAATGACATTTTCTTCTTTCCATCCGACCTACAACTTTACAGTCAATCGAATTGTCTGGTTTGCCTTGAATATGCGATATACATATTTAATCACACGATGAAATAATGAGTAAAGCGCTTCAATATAATATAATGATAATAGTGCGACTCCTCAAGCTTCAATCATACCAATTATTTGTATCCGTAACTTAAAGCAATCATGATTTACAAAGCAGTAAATTCTTACCCTGTGTCATTTTAAATGCATTCTATTTTGACGTCTTATTGTGAATCCGTAAGCCGACTAGATTGTTTTTAGATAACATCCTACATTTTATTGATTATGAACTGGTCGTGCTATTCTATGAATTTGTTGAAGCTTGTTATATAATTTCTTATAGTCTATTAGAACTCGCTCATTTTGTTAAACTTAAGAACTTATATTCCCTGTAGCTCTATTAATCGCTTTGCGTTATATCTATTTAGTAATCTTCATGTTGTTGCCAATAACCCAATATTCAGATAAGGAAACTAAATGAATCCCTCAGTTAAATCCAATTTTTTGTCAATTTCAACTATACTGATTTTGTATTCATGTGATTGTTAAAGCCCTACCTTTTCCCGGCCTACACACAATTCGTAATACACTAGTTTGCATATGTTAATACCTGGCATACTTCCTGAAGAATATTTTCAATCCCGTGACGGCTCTAGAAGAATAAAGCTTTTAGATTTCACGATCTAACCTTTTAATTCGCTATGCATTTGATTATCCATGTTTTACTCGCTTTCATGTCATCCTTTCCGTAACATGAAACTGTACGCTTTAGGACTGCGCTACAGGAAGGTTCTCTATTATATTTTAGCTAAACTTTATATTGTTCATTCAAGATACAATTTAATGGAAAATGAGCGATGGAAATCTAGCCTTTAATTTTACTCCAGGTTGTTAAATCAATATTATAATTGCATTTAATAACTTATCAGGGAATGCAAGTACTCCGATAAATACTGTCTGATTTGAGCTTGAGAATAAAACGATTGCCGTCACTTATTCAACTTATTTGCTGAACACTTCAAAGATCAATTTTCTTGGGCACCCGCGTCAATTCCGATTCCCGAAAGCATGTCTGTATCAACATAGTGGAATGTTAGTCTCGAAGAACCATCAGAGTTAGAAGTACGCGATGCAATCCTATCTCTTAAACGCCGCAAGCCCCGATGATTTTCTTCCAGGATAATTTAAGGATGGTGGTGAAATAAATTCAGGAGCGTTGACCAAACTTTTTCATACTATATGGAATGAGGAAACCGTACCACTTGATTGGAATGAGTCGACCATCATTCCCATCTTCAAAAAGGCAATCGTAATTCGTGCGATAACCATCGTGGTATAAGCTTGACTCCAGTCGTATCTAGGTTATTTGCTTCGATTATCCTACGTCGTCTTAGCGCTTCATGTGAATCACATACAAGAGAAGAACAGGCCGGATTCCGCGCAGGACGAGGTTGTATAGATAAATTTTTACGTTAAGGCAAGTTCTCGAACAGAGACATTTATATCACCGTCCCACAATAGCCGTCTTTCTAGACTTCAAGGGTGCATTTGATTCGGTGGATCGCAATGTTTTATTACATATCTTGTCGAAAAGTGGTGTGCCCGCAAAATTTTTTATTATACTTCTGGTCTACAACGAATTAACGCGTAATTTTACAACCAGCAGTTGTGTTCGTCAAGGTTATCCACTTTCCCCATTTTCATTTAATATTATAATCGATGCTATTATGAACAACACTCTTCCACACATTCAGGATGCAGGCGTGGAAGTTATCCCGGGCGAAAAAGTGGTCGATCTTGACTATGCGAATGATATCGTACTATTATTCGACAATCGGTATGCTGCCCAGGCCACCTTGAATAGATTAGCAGACGTTGTTCCGTCTATCGATATGAGACTCGCACTCTCTAAATGTAGGATACTATTATTGGATCATCCAACACTCACTTCAACGCTGCGACTGCAGAATAAATATCTAGAAATAGTCGACAGGTTTACATATCTTGGGAGCTCTATCAATAACATAGGCAAATATCCGACGAGGTGAGAATACGAATCGCGAAAGCTAGAGTAGCTTTCTCGAACCTTCGTCATTTATGGAGAAAGGCGAATATTTCACTTTGCCTTAAAGGTCGTGTTTACAATGCATCTGTACGCGCAGTCTTACTATACGTTAGTGAAACTTGGCCTCTTAGAGTTGATGATCTGAGACGCTTACAGGCATTCGATCATCGTTGTTTGAGAAGTATAGCACATGTTGGTTACCAATAACGAATAACTAACGTTGGCATTTGTAGACGTATTTTTGGATCTGCCAATAAATGCTCCTCGTTAGAAAAAGAAGGCTTCATCAACTTCGTTGGCCCGATCACGTTTTGCGTATGCCATTTTTTCGATTGCCCAGTAGAGCTCTGTTCTATCATCCAGCACCAGATTGGCGTATGAACCAAGGTGGGCACATTTTGACATAGCCGAAATTGTTGAAGTCACTTACATCCAAATTGGGTAGTATAGGATGGGGCCCTCGTGCGCATCATGGTTCTTGGTCAGAAACCCTTAGCGATATATCATAGAATCGAGCTCAGTGGCGATCTTGTTGTAGATAACCAGTAGAATCATATGCGTAACATTACTTTCTTAGTAGGGCAAAGTAATCGGTTATGTTTGGTTTGTTTATGACGTGATACAGTGAAATCCGCAAGCTGTATTGCTGATGTTGCCTTGCCCGAATACTAACTTGGCCATGATGGTGTTGTGGAAAGATTTAGTTTGCCTTATTTCTGTGATTTATCCTGATAAATTTACTCATGGTAGCAAGGTTTTCCTTCTCTCTGCCACTCTCTCTCTCTCTCCCTCTCGTAAATGTCCCTAATAATTTGTCTAAAATATTATTTCTGCTTTCATTTATATATTTTTTTCACTCCGTGTTATATGGCAGTGAGACATTAGTCACTTTTGAGTTTTGTATGGCTGGACATGATGATGATGATGATGACGTGGCACAGTGAAATCTACAATGAAGCTGTATTGCTGAGGCTGCTTTGCCCGAATGCTATCTTGACCATAATGTTGTTGTGGAGAGGCTTAGTTTTCCTCATTTCTTTGAGTTATCCTGGTAAATTTACTCATAGTAACTAGGTATTCCTTCTCTCTCTCTCTCGTAAATCTCACTAATAATTTGTCTAAAATAATATTTCTGTTTTTGTTTACATTTTTTCAATCCTTATGCTATATGGCAGTGAGACATTAGTCACTTTTGACTTGAGTATGACTGTACATGATGATGATGATGATATTTGCACATTTAAATCATTCTACATTCTTGATATAAAAACCTGACCTTTTCTACACTGTACTGACAAATATAAGTAATTAATGGGTCTTGTGATTAAATCAAGATCGCAGCCTTGATTGTAGTGATTGTTATCGCCGCCCGCGCAACCCATGATCGTTTAATTCTAAATTCTGTCGGTCTGTGATGCATCCTTTCGCAGCGAGTTAAAATGGAATTAGGAATAGCAGAATATTTTTATAATAAGTTCAGTGAATGAAACCGACCTGGACTCCTGTTCAATATAGCTGACTAAATGCAACAACAGAAGATATTAAAAGTTGCTAACTAAAATAATTGAAGTCAATGAAAATCCAGCGAGCCTCTTTAAATACCAGGCTGTGTATACGCTTAAATATGTAACAGTTAGATACTGTTTGTGGCGGAGAACTAACATATGAAATTTTGTGGGTGTTGCGTACCCATGAAACAAATTAGTTCACATATGGCCAGGAGGATAAACTAAAGACAGCATGAACGGAAAGTATAACCTCGAGAACATTCATTTCGTGCTAACTGGCGACTCGTCAGTATATATTTGAGTGAGGAATGTTGGGAAAAGAGGACGCCACAATCTCTTATACGATTATGTAAACCTGCATATAAAGTCTTCGAAAATGTGACTTCAAAGCTAACTTAAGCATACATTGAAATCCATCGTGTTAGTGCAGTGTACCGACTAGGCAACCATAGTATTAGTAGCATTTATTTTTCGGTACCATAATGTTGGTATCGGATACTGACACAATAGCCATAGTGTTGGTACCCTTTACAGCCTCGGTATATATATTCTACATAGTGAGTTAGCTTTGAAGTCGCTTTGTCGAAGACTATATATGATGTTAGCTTCACTACTGCAGGTTTACACATTCTTAAAGGAGATTGTAGAGTCTTATTATACCACATTCCCCACCCAATTATAAAGTGGGTAAAGGGCGTAATACCGGCTCCTACAGAGGAGTCGCTAGTAATTACGAAACGAATGTGCACAAGACCATACTTTCCATTCATGCTGTCTCTAGTTTATCCTTCCGGTCACAACTGAACTAATTTGTTGCCAGGTGCGTAACACCTTATATAAAATTTTATACATTTAAATATTAGATAGTTTGATTGCTGATTTGATTAGATATAAAATTTTGTGTTGCACATTAAAAGAAAAGTTCAATTTTTTCCAAAAATGAAGACAAAGAACTGCATCTTTACCACAAAGTATTCAAAAAGTGATGCTTAACTGTCGCATAGCCATGAGAAAATGAATACAAAAGTGACTAGGCAAATATTTTAAACGAAAGTGTTATAGGAATGCGTTAGGAAGGAGTGGATCTGGTTTAGATTTAAAGATCAAACTATACACAACATTCAGAACCGAAGCCACATGGACATCGACACAACAAATAACCTAACTCTCAATTCAAATTCAAGACAAAGCGTCGTCGGCATAACAGCCTCATTGGAGGTTTCACTATCGTTTCGCAGGTTAGACTAAACCTGCAATCAGTAACTATGGCTAGAACGTAGGACTCACCTTGACAAATAAACTGGTCCTGTAATTCACAATTCAATTGTGGTTGACTTTTACTGTTTTTGGTGCCATACGCTAATGACACAAGATTAGATAGTGCTCTACTTAGCAATCGTCTTGAAGAGTATCACTATAATCAGCATCTAGGACAATAAGGCAAAAGCAATTAACAACTAAAGCCTCACTGCTGCATAGCTATATAGGCAAAACGTGGTAT
This sequence comes from Eudiplozoon nipponicum, assembly GCA_029291075.1. Lineage (NCBI taxonomy): Eukaryota > Metazoa > Platyhelminthes > Monogenea > Mazocraeidea > Diplozoidae > Eudiplozoon > Eudiplozoon nipponicum. Next base: position 8,013 of record JAQBSW010005907.1, read on the forward strand.
AATATGAATAATAATGAACAATCTAGTAATTTAAAACAAACCAGTATAAGGAGAATGATGTATGAATGGGTTCTTCTTTCTTTACTTTACTGCAGCTGACTCCTAGATAGAGATAACTACCTGGACAACACACAGAGGCAAAGCTATCCAGGCTTCTACATAATGCGATCTAGGCAGTCAACTTGAAAACAAGGCGATACCGATATAATCAAATGTGACTGAACTCGCGCAATTAATAGAGCCTTATTTTCTTCGCCAACAAGGAGTTTCTATCATCAGATATAAAAATACGTTTATGGACGTCACTGTTGCTTTTTCGTTGTTGATATTTCATATGGCCTGTGCGTCTCAGATATCGAAGGTCGAATACCTGTTAGCATATAGGATCTAACTCTAAAAGCTCGAGCTCCTTTAGCCTTTAATGAAATTGCACTTATAGAGGCATTTTTCATTCAAAACTTTAGGCAAAGTAAGACACTCGTGTTTCTCCATAATTGGAGAAAATTGGGGAATGCTACTCAAGCTTTCGCGATTCGTTCGAAATTGTCACCGTCGTCATTAAGCAAGATCGGAAGCAGATCATCAAGACTTACCCAAATTGATTAATATTTCGCAAACTCGCTGTTTATTACACTTCAGAGATACGCGTTAACTTCATCAAGATTTCTTGTTCAAGAAATAGATCAAAGCTGTATTTATATTAACCTACAGGGAAATTTCCGTAACCAGTGCATTTTCAAAAATAACTTTATGCCTGTATTTACTCGAAATTTACATAAAAATTTCTTGAACGTTAACTATGCCGCATTTTCCACAAAGACTTTTTTAAGTAAACGGAAATATATTTTAATTGAGCAAACATTCATACAAAAAACGATTTTCACCAACAATTTAGCTTTAGTATTTTATGAAGGAAACATGCAGTGGTGGCGAAACTTGTTAAGACGCTATTCCAGTCACATGGGATGTACTACTCGCAAAGCGCTTACACATTAAAAGGCATATCAGAATTAAGAAATTCAAAGAAAACACATCGACATCAGCAAATGCCCACACTAATAATTATACACGGCGAAAGCTGCAATCAGTTCATGTTCGTTACTGCATAGAATTTGTGCAGCCGACATTTCCAGTCGAATACAATGTATGCAAGACTACAAGAGGTGAGAGCCGCATATCTAATTTTGATTTCCATATATATTTAATGCTGTTTGATCCTCGCTAGTCAGTTTGCAGGCGTAATCTGATGATGAACAAGGAATATGAAAACGCATCAATGCGTTGCGACTGGCGGTAGTTTTGCTGTTGCTTGACAGCTGGCTAAATACAATGGAATTGGTGTTTACTTCAAGCTCGCAAACATGATTTAAAGAATTGTTACCACCACCAGCGCAATCATTGATTCTGTAATTGAAATATTTACATATATGCGGCGAAAGCTGCAATTAGTTGATGTTCGGTACTGCAAAGAATTTGTCCAGCCGACATTTCCAGTCGAATACAATGTGTGCAAAACTACTAGAGGTGAGAGCCGCATATCTAATATTGATTTCCTGATATATGCAATGCTTTTTGATGCCCGCTAGTCAGTTTGCCCTCGTAATCTGATGATGATCAAGGAAGGTCGAAACGCGTCAGTGCATTGTGACTGGCGGTAGTTTTGCTCTGTTGTTCGACGACTGGAAAAATACAATGGGATTGGTTTTTACTTCAAGCTCGCAAGCATGATTTAAAGAATTGTTACCATTACCAGAGCAATAGTTGATCAATTAATTGAAATAGTTACAAATATGCGGCGAAAGCTGCAATCAGTTTATGTGCGTGACTGCATAGAATTTGTGCAGCCCACATTTCCAGTTGAATACAATGTATGCAAGACTAATAGAGGTGAGAGCCGCATTTCCAATTTTTATTTCCGTATATATGCAATGCTTTTCGATGCTCGCTAGTCAGTTTGCCGTCGTAATCTGATGATGATCAAGGAAGGTGGAAACGCGTCAGTGCTTTGCGACCGGCGGTAGTTTTGCTATGTTGTTCGATGACTGGCTAAATACAATGGGATTGGTTTTTATTTCAAGCTCGCAAACATGATTTAAAGAATTGTTACCACTACCAGCGCAATAATTGATTGTGTAATTGAAATACTTACATATATGCGGCGAAAGCTGCAATCCGTTGATGTTCGTGACTGCATAGAATTTGTGCAGCCGACATTTCCAGTCGAATACAATGTATGCACGACTTCTAGAGGTGAGAGCCGCATATCTTATATAGATTTCCCTATATATGCAATGCTGTTTGATCGTCGCTAGTCAATTTGCTGCCTTAATCTGATGATGATCAAGGAAGGTCAAAACGCGTCAGTGCGTTGCGACTGGCGTAGTTTTGTTGTTGTTTGAGAACTGGCTAAATACAATGGGATTGGTTTTTACTTTAAGCTCTAAAACTTGATTTAAAGAATTGTTACCACTACCAGCGCAATAATTGATTCTGTAATTGAAATACTTTCATATATGTGGCGAAAGCTGCAATCAGTTGATGTTCGTAACTTCACAGAATTTGTGCAGTCGATATTTCAGTCGAATAAAATGTATGCAAGACTACTAGAGGTGAGAGCCGCATATCTAATTTTGATTTCCATATATATGCAATGTTTTTTGATCCTCGCTAGTCAGTTTGCCGTCGTAATCTGATGATGATCAAAGATGGTCGAAACGCGTCAGTGCGTTGCGACTGGCGGTAGTTTTGCTATGTTGTTAGATGATTGGCTAAATACAATGGGATTGATGTTTACTTCAAGTTCGCAAACCTGATTTAAAGAATTGTTACCACAACCCGCGCAATATTTGATTTTTTTAAATTAAAATAAAAATTATAATTCAGATATTTACTGCATATTATAAATAAAAAAATGATACAATATGATAACACAGATCAAAATTTTTAAAAAATCACGACAATTGCAACACTTGTTAATGCATTGAATAGAAAAGCACTACGTTACCAATTTAGGAGTATCGATAATACAATTTATCGTCATGAACAACCGTTACATACGCGAAAAGCATTCTACTATCATCAAATAAGGTGTATTGTTTTTGATACTAAATAAAACCTGGAACAAAACAAATAGTATACCAACGCTGTTGCATGCATTTATAATCAGACATTACTTGTACTATTGTGTATTAAGTATTGCGTACCTAGTAACAAATTAGTTTCAAATGAATGAGATAGATGTACCAGTCGGCATGAATTAAAAGGCATAATTTAATGTGCCTATGAGTTTCGTAATTGATCATTATCATCATCATCATCATGCAGCCATAAAAAAGCCAAAAGTGACTAATGTTTCGCTTTCATATAACCATGAGACGTTCATGGTTGTGTTGACTCATCAGTAAGAACCAATAATACGCCATACACCCAATATATGTGGTCAGGAAATGTTAAACAATTGGACGGCACAGTCTCTCATACGAATGGGTGTCCAAGCAATAACGGAGTTAATGTCATAAATCTTCGGCAATGCGATTTTAAAGACGTCTAATATAAAACATATACCGCGAATGTATAGGGTGCCAACATACTGATTTTCGAGATAGAGCCCATACGGGGTATAAAAATAATGGCTGGGCGTATATTGTACATAACGATTTGGCCTTGAAAACGCATTTTTAGGACTCCATATAAAGTTAACTTCATTACTTCTTGAATAAACATTCGTTCAGAAGATTTTACCGTTCATCTGTCCCACGTTTCTTGATCAAATATATAATTGGCATATGGCATAGTACCGGATTCTACCAGTAAGCGCTGAACACATGTGCACGCAATACCTAATACGCAACTGCATGTATCTTAGGTCTCCGCGACTAAGAATATATAAATATTATTAATCATAGACAATTTTTAATGTTCTTCCTTAGGTATTTGTTCCAGCTGATATCACCTCATGGCACACACATTAACGTTCAACGGACTTTAGCAATCAAATGACGTAAGAACGCGTATTACCATAATGAATTAAATACGCATTTGCGACAAATGAATGAGATGTACAGGCTCATTACTTGATTTAGACTGTATCAAGAAGTTTTAAGAGTATACACTGATAGTAACAATTCAATTGTCAGCAAAACTATATAAAAATAATAGTATTAATAGTGAAAAATAAGTTAGAAACGGGTTTAATTAGAGACGGTGATGGGCATTGTCAATTGAAGAAAATAGGAATTTACAATGCTCCAGCGAGGTTAGAAATCGATAAAATTTTCTAGCACCAAAAGGCCTCTTGAAGCCAAACGGCTAATGTAATATATCTGAAACAAACAAAAAAAATCGAGATTCGAAGGTGACTATAAAGAGCCTTAATAGCCTCAGGCGAAATGCCTCTTCTGTACGTCCTTTTCGCAACTACAAAGGCACTGATGAAAACTCTGGTTAGCTAGAATACATGTATTAGTAATCGATTTTTCCACAATAAATTGTTTTAAGCAATTTAACAAAGATAAATTTGAATAAATATTTCATATTACAGTGAAAAATTCTTTAAATTGTTGAGAAAACGTAAAAATAGCTTTTTTGATAAATGTAAAATTTTCAAGAATATATAGGAGAGCAATATCGATTCAGACGTAGGTCAGTTGAATATCGTTGACAGATGCCCGAGAATAGCGGTATTTGAGATATCGAATGCGAATAAGTAACCTGAATTAAAAGAGATACGTAAAACCATTAATACTAATGCAACAACTAATAAAAAGCCTCATTCTTTAATTTTTTATGCAATTGCAAAGTTTAAAGACCCGTTTCAAATTTGGTATAATAGCCTCATTCTAAAACACGTAAAATTCTAACAGTTTCTTGAAAATGCAATAATTGTATAAGCATATGAAATTCCAACTTGGATACCCGCACCTAAGCGGCACCAACGTGCAAAACTTTGTCAATTAAATGAACTTTCCAGCGCCCAGAATAGGTATCATTCCGTTGTCGCTTAGACGTAACAGAGTACAGATGTTAATCAGTGTACTCATGTTTAACTGGAACCAACTGAAGTTGGATATGCAAATAACAAAAATAACCACCAATTTTCGCTTAACAACAACAATAGTTTGTGTCTGCGTTTAGACTGTTTTATAAAAACTACACAAAAGAACAAATAAGTCACCAGACCTCCTCATGCTCAAGGTAAATAAGATTGGTTACTTAATCGAATGACAAAAAATATCAAAGAACACCTTCAGCTTATGGAGAAAAGGCCATTGTTGTATGATCACAAGTTATAACTAAATAATTTGACTATATATCGATATGAACCATAGTTTGGCCTATAAAAACTCAAACCTGAGAATTTGTTCCTATCACAGTTATTAGCAGTCATCAAACGACCATTTTCATTAAACTGTCTTGTTTAACGATTTTAATCATTAAAGCCAAACTAGTTGAATCTATCTGGCCATCAGAGATAGAAATTTACAATTTAACGACGGCAAGAATTCAAATATGTAGCATACAATTTGAAGTTCGTCATAGACAGCACTTTTATATATCCGCCACAGTTATAGACACACAGACCAGAAAAATAAGGATTCAACTCTACAAGAAGCATTTAGACTGAAGATTATTAATATTTTAAATTCCTGATCTAGAATGTACCAGTGCTAAACGTAAATATTCTTTGCCGTATCTAATTTTTTGTACGAGTAATACGAATCGCGAATAACTTGATATATTAGTCTATTATGAGCTTAATCAGCATAAATATAAACGAGATAACTAAGGAATCTAATTTAAGCGCATTTAAAGTTAAATACAATACGGAATGGCGTAACACGTCAGCCCTCCTGAATACACACCGAAGAAGAAAATTTGTCTACATGAACTGCACATAAGTTGGTGAATTGGGTTCATAGCGTGTGTGCTTGCATTAAATAATTACTCTGCATGCAGTACCACAAAAGCGCTCGGGTTATATAATTTTTTATATTTTTAAGCAGTGACAAAAATACAGACAAGAACGTACGAAAATACACACAGAAATAAGCCCAAGAAGAAAAGAAAATTGAATTGATGTCACTTATCTTGTTTTTAACACCAAGAAAACGGTAATTTCGCAGCAATCTATCAACAAAACATTTCAGTTTAAATCTATTAATTGTTCAATAGGTGATCATAATTTGTAGATTTGTACACAAATTTGATGATAAAAATCAAAATGCCAAATGAGAAAAGCCAATAATGGCTAATAGTAAAAGTCTACGTTTTCTCGGGTGCTTACGTCAAATAAAAACGAATGTGGAGCCAAAAAGATTATGCATCAATAAGTTACAAACGTTGTGATTGCATCCAGGACTCTCACTAGTTTTGGAGCACGTATGTCAACTCGGACTATGCACTTATTCGTTCTAGATGTGCAAAGTACATTCTTCGGAAATGAAATCAGAATAAGCCTCAGATAAAAACCGATATTAACTGATGTTGACGTTGAAAATTATAAATTTCTGAGGACACAGATATGATCATCTATACAAAATGAAGGTACCATTGAATATGGTCTTAGAATTAATTATTTTGTCTCTGTAAGGTCTGTCGATATTCTTAAAACTAGGCACCAATATCCTGCTTGCTCAGCTTATAATGATACTCGGAGATCTATTAGACGCCAACGTAAGCATTGTCTGCTAGTTGCTGTTGAATCCTTTTTGGTCAAACAGGCTGAAGAAATGAAAGAAGTGCACGCATTAGGTAATAGCTGATGCTACTCAACAAGTCTTGATAAAATTAAAAGTTAACGAAATAATAAATGATTGTAAGAACAGCCCAACAAAAAATAAAATATGTTGTCATGATAGGTGGACTGAACACTTCAAAGATCAATTTCCGTATGCGCCAAAGTCAGTTCTGATCATCGAAAGTATGTATGCGAACTTACGTAAGAATGACGGCCAAAATTTTCGGACCGTCAACTAACCATTTCCGGACTATACAGAGTGAAGCGACCGTGCCAGTTTTTTTGGAATGAGTCAACTATCATTCTTATGTTCTAGAAATGCAATTATCTTAATTCGCACTATAACCATTTCTGATATTAGCCTAACCCCAAACGTATCTAGGTTGTTTATTTCGATTACCACACGCCGTACGAGCACTTCGCGTGAATCGCCTATTTAAGAGAAATAAACCGGATTCCGTCCACGAAGAAACTGCAAAGCTTCTATTTTTATCCTAAAGAAAATACTTTAACGGCGGCATGTATATGGCTTTTTTTTGGTGAGGGGACACCACTTGTACCAAATTCCCAAGAAACTCCATGAAATCAATGGAACCGGCTTATCCTCCAAAAGGAGTCAGCCGCAGTAAAGTAAAGTATGTATATGGCTTTCCCACAACAGCCGTCTTCCTAGACTTCAAGGCTATATTTGACTCAGTGAATCAGTGTTTTATTCGAAATTATGTCTAAAAGCTGTACGCTGACTAATTGTGTAAATAATATACGTGCTCTCTTCATAAACACATCTAGTCTCATTATGATCTAAAACGAATTATCGCACAAGTTTATTTTAGCAGTGATGTCCGTCAATGTTGGTCTCTTTCTCATTTTTTTGATTCTTTAAGATATGCTATTGTGAACTATGCTCTTCATTGTGTTCAGGATACAGACGTTAATGTACTCCCGGTGGTAGATTAGTCGATCTTGACTACGCAGAACATATTGTATTTTTATTCGACAACCGAGATTCTGCCGTGGTTACCTTGAATAGATTGACATTCGTTTTTCCGTCTGTGTGTTACCTAGTTAAGTTTTACCATCTGAATCTTACCCTACTCTTCATAAATCAACGTATCTTTGGTTGCTTGAAATAAACAAGAATTTAAAATATTTTTCAAACTTAATTTTTTTTAAATATCTGTCTTATTGTTACATGGAAGTGATGCATCAGTAACTAGAGGCCGTTTTATTTCTGTCGGTGATGATGATGAAGATGACAATATCAAATAATGAATACGTTATTAACTTTAATATGCATACTAAGTGAAATATTTCAATCGACCATGTTCTTCAAAATTTTATGCTTTTTATTAATTCAAGGGCTTATTTACATGCATAAATAAAAAATAAAATGATATCTAGGCAGCTCGCACGATCAGTTTCATGGATGTGAGTAAAAACGACGAATTAATCATACCTTTCCACTGAACCCTAAATTTCGCCACATTTTGAAAAATATTCGCCCATTGAAATGTTTCCTGGTAAATGAGATCAATTTCGAAAGTAGCCATGTCCGTACACACACACACACACACACACACACACATATATATATATATATATATATATATATATATATATATATATTAAACATATATATATATATATATATATATATATATATATATATATATATATATATATATAGTAAAATTTTATGTGACTGCGTAGCAAACTCGAGAGCACTTGGCTCGTTGTCAAGCAATTCATCTTCTACGCTATTGGCAGTGGATCCTGATGAGTATCCCTTTCGACCTAAAGTTTCATTTAATTAGTCCTGGTAAGTCAGTATAAAACAGAAACCAGGCCTGCAAAGGTGGCGAAACTGAATTAAAGTATAGCAGAATATATTTTCACATGTTGATTGACGTTATCAGTTATTCAGTCATGGATTAGTTCTAATTAAAAATATATTATATAAATAGTGGATCAGGTGTATCTTAATGAGCCATGTGGTCGCGGGTTTAATTATCGCCGGCAGTAATCTTGTTTATGACAAAGAGTAGGCTAAGGACAAAACAATTGTTTAGTAAGTGGATTGCATTTTGTATTTAATTCAACGTTTAGATTAAGACAACTATATATATATATATATATATATATATATATATATATATATATATATATATATATATATATATATATATATTGTTTCATGGTTTTATTTGTTTGGTTTGTACACAGATATTTAAATGGAAAATTATATTTATATAGGATATGTGCATTTGGCTGATATACCATTCGTTATTGTAGGCCTCATATTTTGATCTTGTCCAAACATTGAAGTAGTACTATATTACTTTAACAGTTTGAATAACCTCACTCTCTCTCTCTATAACAAATTGCACACCAGATGAGATTAGGAATTGAGGATTACTGAAATAAAATAAAAATGAATATTCATTTGATCATTCTACACGTCTGGAAAGGTAATTAGAAAATCGTGACATCATGGATAGGCGTGAATGTCAATCCTTCCTGTTTGCTTATATTTAATCTATAAATTTCAATATAGATTAGAGTTCACAGATGTCTGTATAGGTTCTTGCGTGTGTGTGTTGATATTTTCGTATATACACATGAATATAGGAAAGAAGTTACTAAGGTCAGATATTAGGACAGACATAAACAATTTATGAAGTAATATATATATAAATATCTCTCTTGAATGAAGATATAAAATTTGTAACAAGTTGTTTTTTGCTGTGAGTATGGTATCAAACTTGACAAAATTAAGTCCCGCAATTATTGAAAAAATTGGGGAAAACGGTTCAAGAGCATTTTCGGAAATTTATTAGTGGATGGTTTCAGAGTTACGAGACCAGTGAGAATCCTGGAAATGTAAAAGAATCAAGACTTTACCGACATATGAGTGCTATTAATTGTCCGGAACTAAGGTACTGCAGAAATAACATGACAGCAATATGCAAGGAATAATATAATTTCAGGATTATTTAAAATATTATATATATATATATATATATATATATATATATAGAGAGAGAGAGAGAAATAACGTACAAAAAAGTAATTAAGTTGATAATGTGTCCACGGTGCTTTTTGGCAAAAGATATTTATATCAACTTTAATTTTCAGCGCGACCAGGAATAAATCTAGTTTAAAGGTTAAATCTAAAATAATTTGCCACAACTGGTAAAGGTGAAAACAAAATAAAAACAAAGGCCTAATATCGTTCATATAAACATTCAATTCATTTAAAATGCAACTCAAAGACGGGAACTACAATTATTTCTACGTTCATTGTACAGTTAACATAAAATAATCATATGGCGTATTAAGAATCACGACAAGGTTTCAGGTTTACGAGTAAATTGTGAAGCAACCATACGCTATAATTAGACTCAACTAAAATATCAATCAATATTTTACTCACTAATATGACCGGCGCAAATACTGGAATACGTATGAATAATATATATATATATATATATATATATATATATATATATATATATATATATATATAAGTATAGAAAACTGAAGACAAATAGGAGAGGTCCAACCACTGTCGATGAATTTCAATACGCTCGTTGTCTGTTGTTATCCTTTTAGCTAAGAAGGTCTTTGATCCAGACCTTTTGTGCATAAAGCACCGACCCACGGGTCACTGCCATCCATTTTGCGAAGCTTCAGTGTAATTCGATTATTCGACACCTAGAATATTATGAAAAATTAAAATGTTTTATGTTGCCACCAGCACAGCAATCCGAACAGTCAAGAATTTTATCAAAAGTTTGACACGAACAAGCACAGATGGTTGTTAAAATCTAGGTTTCAGTCTTAAAATAAACACAAATTGTGCGTGTGAATAATTTCTTTCGGTGTTTCCTCGTATTTGCTTCTACATAACATAATTATTGGTTGAGAGCGGAAAGTAATAACAATTACGAACTTGAGACAAACAATTGTCACATTTTATTTAACAAGTCGCACGGCATACAAAAACTAGGCAATCGCATGCAATGATGCGTTTCGGATTTAAATGATGATCATCAGAGCAAACGGGCTAGCGATGATCAAACCGCAATGCATATATAAAAGCAAATATATAAATGCGGTTGTCACTTACAGTAATCTCACATATTTCCCTGGACTGCACATTTCTCTGCAGTAACAAACACGGTTGTCACATTTTTCGCCACATACATATAGGTGGTACAATTAAACAATCACTGATTGCGCGGGTATTGATAACAAATTTTAAATAAAATGTGAGCTTTAGATAAACACAATTCCCATTTAATCCACACAATTTCCCATAATTGCACAAATATTTGTAGGCCAGTTTGAAAAAACGTCACTTAAGGAAGATATTAGTAAATAAAATCAATATATATATATATATATATATATATATATATATTCTCAACTTCAGTGAAATTTAGCAAATTTACAAAATGATTATGAAATAATCTTTACAGGCTTGATACACATTATATTTAGACAGCTGGCTTTGACGTCGCATTGCCTAAGACTACATGAAATTGACCAACTACTGTGTTAGAACACACATGTAAGAATTACCTGATCTGCGTTTTGACTAACGCAGCTTTCATTGTTCCAGTAATTTTCTTTTTTTTTCTTCATAATATTTCGATCTTCATCAGATGCATTTCACGAAACAAATGAAGCAAATGTAAGAAATTGCACTATCAACTGTTAGTTGTTGTATATGGTATACGCATGAACCATTTGCTTTCTAAAATTCCCTATATAAAGTACCAGATAGTACAATCGAGTTGAGTTCCGGCGAAAAATGGTATTTAAAACTGTGTTTTATAGGCGTAAAGCTATGCTTGAATACACAATTTGTTCATCTATTTGGAGAGTGGTTAGTTTGCGACGAAACGATCTATGAAGTCCATATTAATTAATATCTACAAATCTAATAATAATCAAATAATATCTACATATCTATAAATTGACAGTCTTAGGTTCATAAAGCAAAGTACCCGTTTCCGCTCGGCTTTAGTTATACATTTTAGATATCAAAAGAGCTAATAAAAAGGAATTTTAAATTATATTGTAGGGTTGACAGCATTATTAATTAACTAAATAAAAATTTCGTTAATTTTACTTTACCCTACTCTGGTAGTAAGATTATCACAGCTTTATCGTCAATCAAAAGTACACAGTAACATCGTCAAAACGATTAACATTTAAATTCATTTTCTTCGAGTTTAAATCTCACCTTATATTGGCAATAAGGAGGAACAATAGGACCGGCAAACTCGTTCACTCGATGCTCATAGCGAACACGACGTTGAGGCAGATTGGCTACAATATATGCAGATCTGAGGGGTGAAATAACAGACACAGTATTAACCATAATTTATGACGTTCTATCAATTACAAATAATGAATAAATTGAAATTTAAGTAATAGAAAAGTGGATTAACAATAACGGCTTCGCGAACTGTTAAATTTAGCAGCATGCATTTTTAATTTATATCAATAAATATGCCTGGATCCAAGTCTAATACGTTAGGCTTACTTTACAGCCTCAAGCGCAAGCACAATTTCTTGGAAAGAGGAAAAATCAATCAAGAAACACAAAAATTAGTTAATTTTCCCACCTGCCAAGCGATTAACAGTAGTCAAACGTCAGATATTAATGGTCTTAAACAGTCTAGGTCACGCATATAATAAGACACAGTAATAGGAATTGAAGCATTAAAACCAATTTTTTTAAAATACGGATAAACCATGAATGTTTATGCATGAGTGAACAGCTAGTATATACATATATGCATGCACAACAACCTAGGGCAATGAGGCAAAATAACCTACGCTTCCCCCAATGGATCCCAATTGCCGTTGGAAATCCAGACTTTCGCTCATTCAAGTGCAACTTAGCGAGGTTACGGATGCCACTGGCATCTGGGTAGATAGTGCTCATCAGCCTTGGTTGGCAGACTATCTAGGAGAAGGAAAACTCCGAATACAAACCATCACTAGGAATGGGCGACCTAGTGTTCTTTTACAGTCCACATATAACTATGACAAGTACAACTTACAATAATTACATACTGCATCGGCCGTCGCGCAGTATAAAAAGGGTCGCCTTATCTGCTGAGCCGTGCAGGGTGGATAAGCGAAAACAGGCTACTGCAGGCAACTCCAACTCTATCTTCGATTCTGCGTCCTTTCCTTCCCCTTCTTCTTCTCAATCTTACAATAACTCTCTTTTAGATACTATAAATATGGTTGGTTTAGATCATAACACTGAGCCCAATATCAGGTTGCCAAATATCGAAAATGGTTCTAGTAGACGATCATTCATTAAACCTAAGTTAGGTTTTAACGTAGGCGCATTTAATGTGCGAACATTAAAACAACTTGGACAACAAGAATCTCTTGCTCGTACGTTGGATAAATTAGAAATCGACATATGTTGCGTATCTGAAACCAGAATACAGGATCCTACGTGCATTACAGAACTGGTTGCACCATCCCTATCTACGCGTTATTGGCTTCGAACATCTGGTTCCACAGAGTTCTCTCAAGCCGGTAAATGGGGCGTTGGTATTGCCCTTAGCGCGCGAGCTGAAGCTTGCTTAATTGAATGGATCCCTTTAAATAGTCGACTGTGTGCGGCACGTTTAAATACATCTACTAAAATCAAAGCAAAAAACCGTTATCATCGTTGCCTCTTCGTTGTATCTGCATATGCTCCTACCGATTGCAGCACAGAAGAAAGCAAGGACGCTTTTTACTCCGAATTAAGCTCCTTACTAAGTAAAGCACGAAGTTCGGATATAGTCCTGGTTATGGGTGATATGAATGCTCAAGTTGGTCGCTTAAGTAACACAGAATTTCATTTAGGTGGAAGATACACTCTAAGCTCGACTCGCAATGATAATGGTGAACGGCTTTTGGATAGCTGCGCTGAACATAGACTATATTTAAGTAGTACAAACTTTAGACGTTGTGCTACATGGCGTCCTCCAGCACCCGGACAACGGTGGACTCAAATAGATCATGTAGCAATTAGTTATAGATGGCGTGGTTGCATCCAGGATTGTCGCTCTTTTTGGAACACTTATGTCGACTCGGACCATGCACTTATCCGTTGTAGATTTGCTCTAAAATTTTCCGGGAAAATAATTAAGAATAAACCCCAAATTGATGTAGGCAAACTCGAACAACCGTCCTTCCGACAAAACTATGAAAATATTCTAAAGGCTAATCTAACTGGTCTGAATAGCGAAAATCCGAATATACTTTGGTCCAAGATAAGTTCCACTATACACAATTCAGGTACTACTGTATGTGGCATAGCAGGCCCCCGTAGAAATAATCACTGGCTCTCTGTAAAATCTATGTAGATACTCGAAATAAGGCGCCAAATTCCACCTGGCTCGACTCATAATAATACTCGTCGCAATATAAGACGCAAAATTAAGCGCAGTCTAAAAGTTGATCTTGAAAACCTTTGGACCAGAAAGGTTGAAGAAATGGAAGTAGCTTACGTGCCAGGTAATAGTCGCTGTTTGTTCTGACTTATTCGCGCAACAGGTCCGAGAAAATTAAGTTAGTGAAACTATAAATGGTAGTAACAAATATGTAATAACCGATAAAGTAAGTCTTCAGCAGATGCACCTGAAATTAGGGTTTCTAGGAATAAAGGTACTTTATGCGAATCTAGGGAAGGACCAATATCATTTCTTACATTTTAAACAGTATTCAAAGACGACACTAACTTCAAATCTTCAAACATGAGCTTCTCTGTTCTGACGGTAGAAGTTGTAAACAGCCAAATTTATATGCATTATAATTTTTGCATGAGGTCCATGGATAAGTAAAGGACGACTGGCGATTAGCTGCAAAAGAACACACGTCAAAATACACACAAAACACTTCTATTCGCTTTTAAAGGTCCTTCTGTAATACGTAAGCTCAAATATAACTTATTCATTGGCTTTTTATTATAATCAAGGTTGCGATCTTGATATAAGCACCTGACCCATTAATTACTTACATATGTCAGTATAAACTAAGAATTGTATAGTGTAGAAAAGGCAATTCATCCAGTAGACCGGTTTCGTCCTTATTGGGAACTCATCATGTACTGGCCAGAATTTGCCGCGGACAGGACTCGAACCTGGGCACGTCTGCTTCGGAATCTGGTGCTCTAACCACTGAGCTATCCTGCCGCACACTACACTGCACACAATTTTCAGTTATATACTAACTAATGCAACTTGGTTAGTCTATTTTTCCTTTAGGTGGAGCTCATATGGCATCCATTTAGACCCAAAGTTCCAACTAACCATCCCCGATCTGCCATTACTGAACAGACACCACACTACATGAGGAAGTGGTATTGAAATGAACATTTATATAACTAAACGAACATTGGTTGCGCGGGTGGTGATAACAAATATTATAATCAATGTTGCGGTCTTGATATAAACACCTGACCCATTAATTACTTACATATGTTAGTATAAACTAAGAATTGTATAGTGTAGAGAAGACAATTCATCCAGTAGACCGGTTTCGTCCTAATAGGGAACTAAAGGAAAAATAGAATAACCAAGTTACATTAGTTAGTATATAACTAAAAATTGTGTGCAGTGTAATGTGCGGCAGGTTGGCTCAGTGGTTAGAGCGCCAGATCCCGAAGCAGACGTGCCCAGGTTCGAGTCTTGTCCGCGGCAAATTCTGGCCAGTGCATGATGAGTTCACAATAAGGACGAAACCGGTCTACTGGATGAATTGCATTTTTTACACTATACAGTTCTTAGTTTGTACTGACATATTTAAGTAATTAATTGGTCAGGTGCTTATATCAAGATCGCAACCTTGATTATAATAATTATCACCGCCCGCGCAACCAATGTTCGTTTTATTATCCTTTGGCTGTTGGAATGTGGCGACATTTAACTCGCGAGTCAGTCAGTTTTTAACGGATAGCGAGCTGCAAAAGCGCGGTGTCCACATTCTTTTTCTCTAACAGATCAAGACTGTTATAAGTACTCCAAAATGTGTCGCATTCGGGCTTCGTTCGAGCCGAATATGGCATTGCCTTTCTACTATACGGTGTTGCAGTGAAAGTCTTACTTTACCGGAGAGCTATATACCTTTCTTTATGCTACATAATAAGCCGTAGTCACAGAAATTTCCGGCCTGACGAAAGGTAGACCGTAGTTACTTATACCGATAATGGCAGTGTTAATGTTATCTGCTCTATTGGAATACAGCTTTGATCTCTTTCTGTGTGAAGCCCCCAGATTGTTTTTATTACGATGTTACACGTAGAACAAGCGCGCCAGACGCGAATGACAAGTTAAAGGAAGTTTGAGTCACTAGTGTTCATCAGTCTTGGTTGGCAGACTATCTAAGAAAAGTAAATTAACCTAAACCATCCAACTAGGAATTTCTGATCTTGTGCAGAGTAAATAAACGAAATCAGGATATTGCACACACCTACATTTCCAATTCTACTTCTTATCTTCTACTTTCCTCCTCTTCTGAATCAAACAAAAACGCTTTTCTAAATAGATTTTCACGTCAACGCATTTAACGTGCGAAAAAATTTTAAAAAATTGAGCAACATGGAGCTGATGAAAGTAAATTTGGTAAGTTATAAGCTTATATATGTTCAATATTCGAAACTAGAAATCAGGATCCCACGAGTATTGCAGAACTTTGTGCGCTATCGTCGACTATGCGTCACTGGATTTTAACATCTGATACCAATGCATTTTCCAAATCTGGACAATAGGGAGCCGATATTGCAATTAGTTACAATCTGAAAAGATCCATATAAACAGCCGAATTTGTGTGACATGTTTAAAACGTCCACTAAAACCATTGCCAAAATATTAGTAAATGTTGATTTTCAATTGTATCTGCACGCATTTTCATCCAATAAAACAAAGGCGACCGAAAGCATGCTTTATTAAACCTAGTTTATCTTATAGTAGAGACTGAAAAGTGCAGACAACCTTGGCAGATACATTAAGCGCAGTGCACAACGATACTGGTGAACGCTGTTGGATAGTTACTGCATATATATATATATATATATATATATACCATATATATATATATATATATATATATATATATATCTCTCTGCACTATCATTGGGCACTACTTCCGAACAGCTCGTTGACAATTGTGAACTCAAGTAAAATATGTATCAACTAGTTATAGATGGCATGGCTGCATCCAGGATTGTTGTACATTTCGGAACTCGAACATGCATTCATCCACTGTAGATGTACATCCACATTCGCAGGGAAACGCATTAAAAGTAGGCCTCATTTTTTAGCAAATTCGAACAACAAACATTTCATAACATCCGCTACACACAATACAAGAAATTCTAGGAACTAGGCACCAAATTCCTACTAGCCCGGCTTATCATAATATTCGTAGACCAATTAGACGCGAACGTAAGCCAAGGTTGAAAGCTGAACTTAAATATTTATTAACTAGAAAGGCCAAAACGATGGAAGATGTATTTGCATCAGATACCATCCTAAATTTGCTCCAACATATTCTTGCATTAGGTTAAAGCAAATTATTAGTAAACAAAGCACTTTATGGCCGTAACAATAAGTCTATAGACGATAAAATGTGTCGCCATCATCGGCGACTCCAAAGATCAAACTTCATAAGGCGCCTGAATCAGACCTGATCCCGAAAGTATGCACGTATCGCAATGGTAAACGCTAATTTCGAACTAATATCGAAGTTATAAATACGGAAATCAATCTTATCCATTAAATGTTGTCAATCTGCGAGCTCCGACGAATTTATAAGGACCTTATTTAGGCGTGTTGGTAACATGATTTGTAGTGAGTTGACAAATCTTATTCGTACTGCATGGAATGTGAAGACCGTATCTTCAAGGCAATCATAATTCGTGCAAAAATCTCGAAGTATAAGCATGAATTAAGACTTATCTAAGTTGTTTGCTTTTATAAGCTTCCGTCATCGCAGTTCCTCGTGTGAAATATGCACTAGAGAAGAACAGGCTAGATCTCAACCAGCACAAGGTTGTATAGATCATAATTTCTTCATAAGGCGTTCTTGTACAGCGACACGAATATCGCCGCCTTTCTAGATTTCAAACGTGTTTATAACTTAGTGAATCTCATCGCTATATTTGATGGTATGGTCACTTAATTACTAAATATTATACGATATTTTTACAGAAAAACTTATAATCGAGTTATGTTTTACAATTAATTATCGTACAATGCGACTACCAGCAGTGACGTGCAGCCAGCATTGTAAATCAATATATTCTCTCTGTTTGGTTTAGACTGTTGCCAGATAAGCGTCAGACGGTAATAATCAAGAGAAAAGTTTACTAGCCAATTAGTTCTATTCGATCGCACTCTCATATTCAAGCAACATCAAATTTGATATGCAACATCGATTGCCTTTTTTCGGCACCGTTTGAGAATGCCAATCACATATCGCGCTCGTCGGGCTACTGAGGCAACTCCGTGGGATGGCTTCAATCATAAGACGAATAGGCCAACTATCTCGTAGCAAACTACCTTTATTCGCGATATCGGTAACTTGACTACGCCGCATTCAGCCCTCCATAACCAAGAGACTTGTGTGAGCGTAAATCTTTCGGAGTCTAGAGATAAACATGGTCTACCTGATAGGCCTGATTAATTTTGACTCATTGGCATAGGCTTTCCTGGGATCTACCATACGGTAGATCTAAGCGTCCGTTTATGTACGTATTAATTTATGTTTTAACGCATTTGACAATCGGAAACCAACGTGGAGCTAGCTTCATCAAGAAGTATACCAATATATTTGCATACATTTCGGGCGTTTAAGCTTATATGTCGAAGACAGAAAACAAAACACCTACTTCGTCTAAATGATAATACGCTTTTAAATGAGGTAGCTGTGATATTACTTCCGGGTTCCAAATAAAGTGACAATGCTAATATACACGCCATGCCTATAACGTTAAAAAAATTATTATTGTTGTATTTAATGACGTTCTTTTCTTCATAAGCTTACGTGGCAGTAAGTTGAATAACGATTTCACCTTTATTAGAGCCCAAATTTAATGTTGCTGAATAAACCTCTGAGTTTTTTAGATCCTGAATGAAACCACCCACGTAGGGCATTCCGAATATCTTTGGTGATATAATGCCTTCACCAATGAGTAAAACCTACAGATAAAAAGAAAAATAAACGAGAATTATACTTAATAATAATAATAATAAACTATTATTTCCAGCTAATTTCGACATAATGTTATTTTTATTAAAATACGAAGCTCAGTTCGAAAGCATATGGAAAAAAATCCAGTGATAATTGAGCCTTTGTGGCTCCAAACCAAATGTGACGGTTTATTATCCAGTCTAATGACAAATCTAATAAACCATCACCTATGGATTGAAGTCCCAAGGGCTCAATTATCAATGAAATTTTGCCCATATAATCTCCATCTGAGCTTCCAGTCTAATGGCAGGCCTTGTTTATGACGTGATAGAGTGAAAACCGCGAGGGAACTGTATTTCCGAAGTTGCCTTGCCTTAAAGCTGACTTGGCCATAACGGTGTTATGCTGATGATCAGTTTGTTATTTAAGCAAACAGACGCATGGTAACTAGATACTCCACCTCATAAAACTCACTTTAATATATTTTGTGCCTAAAATATTATTTGAGTTATTATTTTCACATTTGTTGTTTTTCTTGTAATGTTTTATATGATTACATGGCAGTGAAACATTAGTTACCAAGGTCACAACTGAACTAATTTGTTACTAGGTTCGCAACACCTAATACATACTTGCATAGTTACTAAGGGCGTTTGCATTATGTCGCAATAACTTAAAACGTCGGGCACTAGGATGGACATATACAAAAAATAATAAACAATGGTCCGTTAAAGATATTTTTCTGTCGGAGATCACATGATGTTAACATAAACATTTTAAATACCATGGAAATATCGAAATTAATGACAATTTGAAAATGTAATGAGCCATTACTGAAATAACAAGCTATTGCTTATTTTAACTCACCTTTGCTTCAATTCCTCACATGATAATATGAGAAACTATGAAATAAAATATCAAACTGGTTCACCATTTAAGTGGAAAACGATCAGTTACACCACCTCGAAAACAGCATTAAATTCTCAAAACCTGACCTAATCCAAATTTTATTTGCAGTGAAATTTCATATGGCAAGATGTATCTATGCCTCGGTTTTCATAATCAATTGATAATCGTTTAAAAATACATTTTTTTAAATTATTCAGACTTGCCCGTAGTGTATAACCTGAAGGCAATATGCGGCCTTTCACTTTTCTACAAGGGTTTACTACCAGTGTAGTTTGCATGTTCAGGAAAACATGTAAAAACCAATAGAAAGATCATGAATTTATGTGCAGTGCTATCTGTGTAGACGCGTCATACTAATCGTTCTACGCAATGACAGTTCAGACGAAAGCAAAAGAGATGGAAAAAATCGAAAGATTCAGCAAGAATTATGCAAAAATGCCACTGAATAAACATAACTCAAATTACAATGTACATATGTGATGCGAATATATGTTTATTGTAAACAATATGAATTTTCCTTTTGCTATGATAGAAAAAATGTAAGACAACAAATTATGAAAGGTATAATAAGAACAAGGGCATGCACATACCTGTACTACCTCATTGCTCTTTTCTACTGCTTGCACAGAATCAAAGGCCAAACGTTGGAAATTCATATTTCCCTTGTCTACTTTAGATGAATTACTAGAAAAATAAAATTTTAAATAAATATTTATTCAACGCACTAAAATTATTTCTCCGCAATTATAATTATAAATAGGTTCTTAAACAAACCAGCACACACACGTTTATAATTCAGATTTTGTTAAAAATAAATAACATTTTTAAGAATAAATTTTATCTCCGACTTCAATTCGAGAGCGAAACTCAGACGCCGTATGACATGAACGAACGTGAATAATCGTCCAAATACAAATATTTCACAAGCAGAAAGACAAAAGAACAAGGTAAACTTAAAAATAAATAACATTGACATAAAGCATTATAATTGTTTCAATAAAATTTTCTGACTAGAAATGAGTAGCAAACTCACAGTTCCGCCAATCGAATTAATGAGTTAAACCAACGTCAATCACATATAATGCCGATGATGCCATTACAAAACATAACTAGCAAAACTATGCGACTTCATCTATTTCAAGAGCAGAAACTACACAATAGCGATCGCTAATTGCACAACAAATTTCGTAATTAGTTATCTTATTTCAACTGAACATAAGCCGCAGGACTTAAATTTGCGACCGCATAGGAGTCGCGTAGTGCGTAATCTATTTCACTTTTTAATATTTGCGCGAAAAGAATTGTTTACGTACAATGACCATATTGATTTCGAATAGATGGTAATTACAATATTCATGTTTTGACTAACAAGAGCTTGTTCCTAGTTACCCTTTTCACTGGAGAATTTTCGTGTACTTTCTTCAGTCCACAGCTATTCATACCAAATAAAGGAAAACACTAAAAAAGATGTGATATTGTATTTAATCCACTTCATTTGGATTTATGTCTGACTAATCTCATAAAATTTTCTGACGTTTCACCAGATTGACGCCCGTCGCGTATGCTAGGGTGTCTATAACTGCTATGTATTATGTAAATTATAACTAAATGCATGTGTGAATTCACCTAAATGAAACTACAGTGAACGAAATTTTTTGCCCTTTGCACGCATCGGACCAATTTTTTTTTTCTTACCATATAAAATGACGTAATTAAGAGTGACCTCAGTGGTTAGCGAGTGAAGGTAATACTAATACACCAGTAGTAATATAATATTAAGTGAAAAAAAATTTCGTAAAATAAAAAGTTTAATTATGATATGAAGCTAAAAGAAATAACAATCACACAAGAAAATTGATAGTTACCGAAAAAAGATTAAGAATTGTAATAAATGATGGTAATTAACATAAAACCCGTTAATAAGTGGGAAAATCAAAGAGGAAAAATGTAATGAATACGATAACATAACACGGCATAACAAGTGAAATTCTTAAGAATAGTAATGGAAATAAATAATTAAAATGTAATAAATTTACAAAACCAAAAATAAGCTAATTGTAATCCAATATTCCCGATCTTACTATCTAGCTAAATTCGAATTCGGATTTGAGCAGCCGTCTATTCCTAACATTAGTTAGTGCTGTGTTCCAAATTGAAACCCAGCGCTTTTTCCTCTGCTGTTTCATTCATAATCTTATCTCTTGACTTTATCTTACCAGATTCTTCAATCAATCTTGTGGTTCTATTATGACTGCGTATCGTCATGCGTCTACATTCATATCATTTAATTTTATGTTCAATCACCATCGCATGACGTACGAGGTAAGATCTAACAACATACTCCTACTTGCATAAAGTTCTGTGTTCCCTTCAAAACTTGACGAAACGTACGGCTTTCATCTGTATAAATGAGATTAGTCTTTTCACGGGATTTCATACACTTATGATGCATCTAAGGATTCAATCTTTTTTATTTGGTTAGGCATTTTGCTACCCACGATAAGGGACTGACTTAAAAAGATTCTTACATTGTATTTAAATATTATTGATTTTACTGTTCTGTCTAGTTTGAATTCCGGTAATACTGTGAAAATGTGGTCGGCATTCGCTCTGTCAGATTTTACGTACATCGAATTAAGGTTAAATTTACTTACATGTAACTATTAGCACATAATATCTCTCGCATTCAACTTAATTACTAAACCATGTTTTATATCTATTAATCTAAGCCACCGTTTTTCATTCATCCGATGTCTCCCTTTCAATCGTAAATTGGAGTACACTCATCTGATTAGTAAAGTTTTTAAATTTTATCACACCTTTTTGTCAAAGTTACACAAAACTAATAAGCCATCCATGAACCGTAGATAAAATTTGGGTTTTGAGCAGTGTATTATCCAAGTTTTCCGTGTACTGTGCAAGCACGTTTGCCCATTAGAAAACCTCCAATTTGTTTACAAAATTATTTTTAAAATAGAAAATAAATAGAGAACATAAACGTACTCATAGTCTCCATAATGCGTAAAATCGTCATTCGACTTCCTTTTAAGATGAACAGATTCTCAATAAGAAAACGAAAACAATGCAATGGTTTAGGTACCGGTATATTTATGTAGATGGATATCATAGCTAAGTTGACCAACCTATCACCATCATTTAATATGCATTTATCAACAATTTCAACCAAATTATGAGAATTCATAAAATTATAATCTAAGAAAAAGGAGTATTTTATGACAGAATAGGTTGGGGAATGCTGTACATTAAAAACAATTCTTAACGGCTTACTCGGTTTATACACTTTACCTCTATGGATTACAGGATGTGACAGAACAAATGCATTAACTTTATGAGCAAAAAATAATAAAATTTGAACGAAAATTAGTTACAAAGGTAAAATAACAGAAACAAGAAGGTCGTAGCGGGTTATGTAAAGTAAACTATTTCAACGCGATTAATAATTTAAAAAATTATGAAGTATGAAAATAACCAACTATAAAAACTACACGTGGTCGTACCCATACACAATCGTTACTTTGCAATTAATGAAGCATCAGTCATGTCCCTCAGTTTAAAATTCTATAGCCGAATATTTTTTTAATTATTATAATTTGCAATGCATGCTGTACTAATATGTGAGTTGATCCTCGAATTTCAGTGTGCCGTTGACCATGGAAGAATATATCGATTCAGCATGCATGACTAAATAAGGTTTCAATAAGTCATGCAACGGGTTAAATTAAAAAGAATTAATTTATATCTCAAGCTCGCGAGTTACATTTAAAGGATAGTTATTTTCGTTTGACAAATATCAAATGAGGCCAAAATCATTCTGATTTATAAACACTACCTTGTTAGGAGACAAGGACATAAGCTTATAGTAAGTTTTGTAGGTCTGCTATAAAAACAGTCAATTAGCGAAGCACCAGTTTGGCACCACACTGAAGTTATCAAAGAAGGCAGAAAGGAAATGATTGAAGCACTGGGAAGAGCGAAAATACTCGCTGAATACTTTCGCTGACAAAGCCATATGCTCAAATACAAAAATGTTATAAGCAAAACTAAGGTTAATGAAACAAAAATAGACAAATGGTTGCAACTAGTCGAATTCCAAAAGTTCATCGCTTACCCAAAGCAGGACATTTCTCTATGAAAAAACATGACAGAAAAATTATTTCCAAAACGAAAAATTAAACAATTTTGCCAAGCCAACCCCATAAATCCTTGTTGACGTTGATAAAAAAAACAAATCTACTCTCTCTACCTCTCATATATATATATATATATATATATATATATATATATATATATATATATATATATATATATAATCAGACAGCAATATTCAATACAGTTAAAAAGGCAACTTCCTTTTCGCAGACTCAACTCGATTAAAATTTAATGTAGTCTTCATGATAATCTTCCGAAAAGCAAGGAAGAGTAAGTTGGATTAAACACAAACATTATGCAACAACAAGCAGGTGGCGGGAAATGCACATATGATGCACACACACATACCGAAGAACAGACATGTAAAAACAATTCACCAATTCATATACAAATCAGTAACGAGAATCTATTTATTTGGCCGAGAATAAAGGAGGTTGCATATGATAGCTTCCGCTGCCGGAAATTCCCTTTAGTCTTTTGGCTTATAAATGTAGCTGTAAATCTGCCTGGTTTTGAGTGTGATTTTTCCTTTTCATCTATTGTTGGAAACGTGCTCTCATACGCCAGCGGTGTTTAGTCTAAAATGCTCTTGAATCCGCTTCTTTAGTACAGCTATGACATGTGCAAAAATAGACAATCTGGAACTTTTCGATTGCATGAAGCTTATCATTTGCATTTATGCTCCGATGACGTTTTTATGTATAAACAAACATTACTTGTGTGTTACGCATCCAAGAAAACACTGTTTATCAATTCTTCGAGTAAATGATTTGGACAGTGCGTACCCTTTTAAAGGTAAACTGGTATACCGTCCTTTTGTAGGGTAAGGCTTCAATGTTTCCTTATAGTTAAACAAACATTGGTTACGCGGGTGGTGATAACAATTATTATAATCAAGGTTGCAGTCTTGATATAAACACCTGACCCATTAATTACTTACATGTCAGTATAAACTAATAATTGTATAGTGTACAAAAGGGAACTCTCCCAGTAGACCGGTTTCGTCCTTATTGGGAACTCATCATGTACTGGCCAGAATTTGCCGTGCGTCAGGTGTTTATATCAAGACCGCAACCTTGATTATAATAATTGTTATCACCACCTGCGCAACCAATATTCGTTGAATTATATAAATGTTCATTTCAATACCACTTCCCAATGTAGTTTGGTGTCTGTTCAGTAATGACAGACTGGGAATGGTTAGTTGGAATTTTGGGTCTAAATGGATGCCATATGAGCTCCACCTAAAGGAAAAATAGACTAACCAGGTTACATTAGTTAGTATATAACTGAAAATGTGTGTAGTGTAGTGTGCGGCAGGATGTCTCAGTGGTTAGAGCACCAGATTCCGAAGGCAGACGTGCCAGGTTCGAGTCCTGTCCGCGGCAAATTCTGGCCAGTACATGATGAGTTCCCAATAAGGACGAAACCGGTCTACTGGATGAATTGCCTTTTCTACACTATACAATTCTTAGTTTATACTGACATATGTAAGTAATTAATGGGTCAGGTGTTTATATCAAGATCCGCAACCTTGATTATAATAATTGTTATCACCACCCGCGCAACCAATGTTCGTTTAATTATATAAATGTTCATTTCAATACCTCTTCCCCATGTAGTGTGGTGTCTGTTCAGTAATGACAGATTGGGGATGGTTAGTTGGAACGTTGGGTCTAAATGGATGCCATATGAGCTCCACCTAAAGGAAAAATAGACTAACCAAGTTACATTAGTTAGTATATAACTGAAAATTGTGTGTAGTGTAGTGTGCGGCAGGATGGCTCATTGTTAGAGCACCAGATTCCGAAGCAGACGTGCCCAGGTTCGAGTCCTGTCCGCGGCAAATTCTGGCCAGTACATGATGAGTTCCCAATAAGGACGAAACTGGTCTACTGGGTGAATTGCCTTTTCTACACTATACAGTTCTTAGTTTATACTGACATATGTAAATAATTAATGGGTCAGGTGTTTATATCAAGACCGCAACCTTGATTATAATAATTGTTATCACCACCCGCGCAACCAATGTTCGTTTAATTATATAAATGTTCATTTCAATACCACTTCCCCATGTAGTGTGGTGTCTGTTCAGTAATGACAGGTTGGGGATGGTTAGTTTTTTCTTTATAGTTGTTTTTACTTTGTTTGCTTCGACAAATTTTCGAAAAGTTGTTTTGAGCATCACCAGGTCTTAAAAGTGAAATTCTTTATACTTTATTCTGTAGCACAAATTGAGTTTCAAATTTCTCTTTAAGGAAGCTGGGACAGCGCTGTGACATTGAATGAACTGTATAGTTCATATCGGACTTTAATATATTTACTTCTTTAGAATATCATCTCAATGTCTCAATAGCAATACGCCAAGGAAAGACCGTTTGTTAGACTGAGTCTTTGTACAGAGGTAAACTGAATACGATAGTCACTAGGAATGAGCGACCTAGTGTTCTTTTACAGTCCACATTTAACATAGAACAAAACGGATTACAATGTTCACTTCTTATGATTATATGCCAGTGAAACATTAGTCACGTTCGGCTTTTGTATGGCTGTGCATGATGATGATGATGATGATGATGATGATGATGATGATGATGATGATGATAGTCTACGATGATCAAACCTTTAACCACGCTATATATAGTTTGTAGCGAAGAGCTGATATTAATTCAACTGTCTATCAGGCATTGCGTACCTAGTAAAAATTAGTTAAAATAGTATTAGAAGGATAGACCAAAGTCAGCATGAACAGACATAAACTCATGTACACATACTCATCAGTAGGAGCCAGTACAACACCCTATATCCACTACATATTTGGTCAAGGAATGTTGGATAATTGGATGGTACAAACTCCGCAGTAATGGAGTTAACTTCCTATGAAGTCATTTGTTTCTACATCTTCATTTATGATTAAGGAAGTGCCATCCACATACCTAAGATATGTAAGGCAGCATTTTATAGTGGTCGTATTATAGATGTTTCAAAATAGAATATGTAGGGATCAACTACTAGACTTCCACTCTATTGACTTGCGTAAAATATTAACCATTGGAACTGAATTGAACATACTTAGTGAAACTATTTTTGATTACATGTAGGAAAGGAGAATGATAGATCGTTACTATCCATGAACGGACAGAGGAAAGTGGTAGTTTTGTCAATAGGGCTGCATTTAAATTGATTTCGGACATCGAATGCATTCCTTCCATTTATTTTTTACTACTATTTGTAGGATTGATTTTTATTCTCTCGACAGGTTGTGTTGTTGACTGTTGGTCAATCACATTATTGTTCTTAAAGATTGAAGGTTTCTCGTTCCAACTACTTAGCGTACTTACGGCATGCTGTACATTCTGTCGAAGTGAATGACGACAGGTTTTGCTTTTATGAAACAATGTATGTTGTTATTGATTTTAATAGAATTTGCTAAGTCAGTTCATTAGTGATTTTCTCCAGACATTTTTAATCGTAAACCATATTACACGCTCATTAATCTGTCATCTCTATTTGAATTTCTGTCCAAAGAGAACACTGCTCATTTTATTAATATAATCTTTGGTATTGATAAGAACTATACCTGATTCTTTGACTTTTTTAATTAATCTAATTTCGTTATTAAGTCCGCCATCTTTAAGTCCTTCTGTGTCCTTCTATGGAAACGTTTTTGCTTCAATTTAAAATGAGCATACGCAACACGTAGCTCCAACTTTTCTCTAACGAACAAACAAATTTATGTACATTTACAAACTATAAGAACCAGACGACAGGGACAAGAGCAAAAATCGCTCTGAAACTTTTATAGGACGTTTCATCACGAATTTCACTAGAAGATGAACTACGTTGTTAGTTATGCGCATTTTGAAGTCGGACACAAACAATTCAATTTTTTGGATGGAGCACATAAACCGACTCAAAGAATTGAGACAGAACAATGAAATTAGGTTACTGGAGGCGAAGAGGCTCAGATACCGCTCTTTTGAATATCAATGTTTAAGTTAATTAGATGAGCAATCATCTTCATGACGAATAGAAATTCAAACCATGCCAATTAAGATAGATCGGAAATTAGCTAGGATTAAATGTGCCATGCGATTAAAAAGAAATTCACCAAAGCAACGACTGAAAAATCTAATGAAATCCAAAACATCACGACGTACAAACAAACAACACCAGTCGATATACGCGTGGCCAGAATGTACAGCATGCCAGACTCCCAAGGTAGTTACGCTTTCAATGCTCCATTTATTTTTCGTCATTTGAAAGAAGCTTTACTCTTTGCATGAAGTTTATAACTGAAGCAAAACGAACATGGTTTACATCAATCGCTAGTCAATACGTAATAGGCATGTCGTAACCATTAACAAGTGTCACCAGGGCGTGGTGGATTTCCGACCGGCAATCGGATCTCCTATAAAATACCACATGAGCCCGACGATGGCACCATGACTTGGCGTGCGTTCCCCGCCACAAAAGGGTTCAACAGCCACAGGATTACATGGACTCCTGGACAGTACCTCGTACTTCCGAATGGCGAATGAGCTCTCAACAGCCAACGGCAACCATGCAACTTACTGCTGCCCTGGCAGACTGCGCTTGGATGTGCAAAGGCTAGAGGTGCGTCCTCGATCAAAAAGCCGAGTGGTGAGGGGACACCACTTGTACCAAATTCCCAAGAAACTCCATGAAAGCAATGGAGCCGGCTTATCCTCCAAAAGGAGTCAGCCGCAGTAAAGTAAAGTAAAAAGATTTTCTATAGTAACACGAGAATGTATCAGGGGCAATATAAACAGAGTATAATCCAATTATGTATTGGGTGTCGCGCACCCAGTAACAAATTAGTTCAAACATGCCCAGAGGGTAAGACAAAGACATCACGAAAGGAACGTATAACATCGTGCACATTCGGTGCGTATTTACTGGCGCCTCGCCCATTGGAGCCAGTATTACGCCTTTTAACCACTATATATTTTGGTGAGGAATGTGAGAAGATTGAACATTTATAACATACTAGCTATTCATCAAAAGAAGCCGGCACTACGCCGAAACCTCCCTATTGATTTAATGCAAGCCAGATAAACGGTGCAAATTTAGTGTGTGGCCACATACGAAGCTTTATGGATAAACAAATTTCAGCCGGATTTATGCAAGCAGAAGAAGTACGTTCAGGCATTGAGCTTGAACTGGAGGTGACGCACGCAATTAATTGGATTCCCTTCTTCACATGCTCTCCATGTTTAAATTTTTCTATCTTTCAATTTATATATAAAGAGATGGTTATTTTCAGATACTTGAGAAGAAACTGAGAAAGAAGCGTTTCTTGTATCTGATAAAATTTATTTTTTTGCATTAGAAGGGTACAATGAATTTTATTAAGGTTCGTATTCAAAAATAATATAACCGAGATGTTCGAAATCCGGTAATTCTTCAATCGACGGATTGAGTATTTTGCTATAGCATTTTCTAATGAATTTTACCAGTTTCTTGTCTGGCATGTCACGTTATTCATGAGTTATTTCCAAACTACTCATAATAGATTGGAGCATTAATCGCTCATTTAGTTCAGCGTCGAAGACGTTATGATGACAAGTATATCTAATTTTGGCTCATATATATATATATATATATATATATATATATATATATATATATATATATATATATAAACACCAGTTTATTATGTGATATCAATAAAGCTCCCTTTAAGATGAGCGCCAAATGCATATTGAAATTAAAATTGATCATAACATTTACCTTCAGTATAGGCTTGTATATTGATCAAATTTCAAAAAATAACCACAATAATATCACCTATAAGAACTAGTCGCAGGAAACATAAAAAACAGTGGTTCACACTTTAGTGAATTAGTTGTGCTCATTGCCCAGTGTTCATTTATTCAAAGACAAAATTTCTATGGTTGATTTTGCTATACTTTCTCAACTAGCTATGATTCTCGAAGAAAAACGGGAATTTGTGCTTCCTGTTATTTATTCCAAATTCGCATCTATTCTATGTTTTAATTTTATCAACTTTCAAATACTAGCTTAATTCTATTAGCCAAAATTGAAGAAAGTTAACTAGTTAAAAACAAGATGGCGATTGAAAGATAAAATACAGTTATATAGGAACAACGGGATAAATCGACTATAACATTTCAATTATACATCCAATAACCGGTTTTAAACATCGTATTCTAAAGAGGATACTCAGTCTTAGGACACAATGTGAACATGAAGTCATCGCAATGGCCAGGAATGACGGCATAGCAAAGTTCAAATACATAAATAAAACTTCTCAAATGATAGTTAAACCAGAAATGAAAATTCTAGATTATTAGTAATTGATAGGATAATCACCATAAATGGATTTCATAAAGAAAAATTCCGCGCAAGAAGGCAGTCTAATGCAGAATTAGTATATTTTTTGTGAACAATTAATATCAACTAGTTGCAGAGAAAATCAATATTGGTTCAGATTTAAATATCTCTTTCATTATGTATATAAAAGCTTCGGAAGGCTCTTTATAGAATTATGGATTAGGGTCCATAGCATAACGTACTTTTGGAAAGCAAATACATGCCGCGCCAACTTTAAACCTAAATCAGAGGCCAGTTAATGCCTACTCCGACGGTAGAAGTCATAAAAGTCACGCTCACATGTACGAGTTACAGTTGTAAAAGAGGAAGGCAATAGGAGCCACGCCCTCTTTTCTATTACGAAAAAATAGTATTATCCCACTTCAATCCGAGATTACAATATAGTTTTTACGCGACTCTCTTTTACCCAACACCAATCTAGGTGACCTAACAATAGAGGAAACACTTAAGAGTAGAGGCCCTTTGGTTACTAAAATCAGAGAGCCTCTGAGATGCCAGGTTCGGATAATCCATATATACGGTATGATCATCTAATGTGGAACTAAATCCCTCAAAACTTTCTCTTAAACTATCTTTCTTAAGTCCGACTAATTACTCTTTATCCTGAATATTTTAATGGCTGGCCATAATGTTAAAAGTAGATTAATTACAGCATATTTATGGTAACAATAATTGTGCTCACAGTCACAATGAATGCCGCAAATGATTGAATAAATTTTAAGACTGAAAATAAACATCCACGTCAATTACCTGAAGCAAAGAGTATCACGTAACTCAAAATCTCACGACGAATGAATTATTTGCTTGCTACGATTACTTAATTAACTTACTTTAAAAAATAAACAATTGGATTGGTGTTTACTTCAATTTCGTAAACTTCATTTAAAGAATTGCTTAGCAATAACTAGGTGGACTTTATTTACTGAAAACTAGTTGCTTAGTATCAAAATTTGTAAACATTTTTAAAAAACAAAACACTTTTATGAAACTAACGATAACACCACGTCCTAAAATAAAAATTTATTTATTTTTATGAGTTAATTAATTTCCAACAAACTAATTGACAAGTCGTCAGACAACATAGCAAACTGGTTAAATACAATGGGATTGGTGTTTATTTAAAGAATTGTTGCCACCACCCGCGCAATCAATTATTGTTAAACTAATTGACCACCACATACACCCTCATGTTTAAGATGTTTAATCATATATCACAGTCTTCATTCTGCGGTTTCTTGACGCCTCTTCCAGAACAGTTTCAACATGTTGTGCTGGTACTTCGCTAGGTTTCACTTTAATATTGTGTCGATCTTTTTCCTCAATTGTTTTGCTTATTTGTAAATTATAATTAATATTAATACTACCTGGGAGATTAATATGAAAATAAATCCACATTAACTCATTGACTTACAGAACAATATAACTTAATTGCCTCGACGCAAAACTAATCAATATGTACACAAATATATAAATATTGAAAAATTCAAATAGACAACGAGTACAAAACGTGTTTAAATAAAGCCCATAAAATGTACATGAAAATGATTAACCAGTCAATCAATCCGTCAACAAGGCATTAGAAATACTATAAATAAGTTTAGAAAGGTAGTCAGTTATGTTTAGCTACATTACTATATAGACGATGGTTCACCTCTGTCCAGGACGCGGGATCTTATCACAGATGTTTAACTGTTTGAACTTATGGATATGCAAGAACTTATTGGCGCAATCTGGAGGGAGAAATCCATCAATAATAAGTGTATGAGTGTCCTTGTGAGCTCATAAAAAAGTAAAATTAGCACTCATGCTGCCTATTTTTTTCTGCATCTGAGGGAACAATTGTTATTATCATCCAGAGGAAAAGCAAAAGGCAAGAGAAGCTAACTAAGCCAAATCAGGTAATGTTTCGACCGGGAATGAGATGGATGGGGTAAATTCGTGTAATTCCTCGCATTCCCATACCTGTTACCGTTCCGAACTGCTCATGCGCTTTCGATTCGGTATTTCGCAAAATATTATGGCAAGCTACGCTTAATAATGATGTCCCAGCCAAAATATATCAGTCACACCACGTCTGTTATGACTCTTCGGTCAGTAACAGTTCATCTGAACTTTATGCAATTGGTTTCGACGTTCGAAACTAATTACCGTTGCTGAATACCGGTCCAAGTATGTTATCTATGCTGATATCACCAAAATACTCCGGGTTTAGGATTGGTATAGTTGGCCGGCTTGTTGATGTAGAATACCCCGACAAGCTCCAAAAATCCATTAAATGCAATCGACAAATTCCCATTTGTTACGATCTGAATCTATACGCCCAGAAGGCGCATTTTAATGCCGAACCGAGGATCGTGCTTAAAATCATCCTGATGCCATTTGTCTGATGGTACCAGAAATATCGGCTTTCCAGAGATTTCAATACCTATTAGCCTTGCTACAGCTGCTTTTAGCCCATTATACAAACCACCATGAAATAGATTACTATTTCACTACGCACCTGGTGCTGACAGATTATAAATGCAGACGTCTGGATAGGATTAAAAGTTGCTTAATTCGCTCGATATCGTATAGACCATTGCCAGCAAAGCGCAGTTATTAATATTTAGCTGAATTTACTAACCGGGAAGCTCTATTCAGCTACCATCACCAACTAGCCTAGTTACGGAACACCGATTGCATTGATTAGGCCAGTTTTTACAGTAACTGCCACATCTTGTGAGTCGGATTGCCGAGGCAACTACGGTGGATGACGGATTACGCTGAATAGATAGACAAGCATTCTAATGACGGTATTTTTTATTTGTAATATTGATCAATTTATCAAGCCGCACAATAGCCTCAGCAACCTATACACTTAAATTTACGAGTTCTTGGGAACCTAGCGAAAAACAGAACTCAGTGGAGATGTCTTGTTAGTCCAGCCTTATTGCCAAAAGCTCTGCTGGAATCCAGTGTGTGAGAGACACAGACCTTCGTTTATTTGCCTTTACATGTAGGATAACGGAGTACAACAAGTGTTGTTTTAATTGCTTTATCAAGATTAAGATACATGATGGTGAATGCATTTATTCGTGTAAACACACACACTTTTGTTTATGTGTGTGTAGTATTCATTACCAGGATAAATCCGTTGTGAAATTGACCATTTATTTCCCAAAAATAAGCATAATTCTAACTGGAATGTAAATCAAAATGAAATTACAAAACCTTCACACTAAACCTATAGGATAAACTGCCTACAAGTAACTGGCATGGTGTCAAACAAAATTAGGAGCATAGTATATTTTTTTAAATGAATCGAAAGTTCCAGTATATTTATTATTCGGAGGACGAAGCTACATTGAAATAGCGAAACCTATTTTCACGAATTAGTATGATCATGGATAGAATGAGATGAAATAAACTAATCTAACTTACGTAAAGCGGAAATAGTGTTGAGATTAGCAGGAAGGTTTCCATAAACATAATTATTCGATGCACGAAAGATACCAAAATCATGCCAAACGGATTTTATTCTTCTTAATTATTCTGTCGAATTCCTCATATATACTACGGTTATAATCATTTAAATTGAATGAATTGCATATGTGCGCCAATAAAAGAAGAATCTGCACAATCTCTGCAGCGCAGCAAGTGCCTTTTAAAGTTACATAATAAAAATTTCACGACCAAGCGACTAAATGATACATGCTAAGAAAAGATTATAAAAAAGTATAAAATCTGATTTATTTAACGTAAAATTACCTGGTATCAATAAGTGTAAAAATCAAAACTTACAGACAGATTAAACATGCATACATACACATATCTTTATTCAAAACGTAAACAAACAGAGTATTGTTGAAGCAAGAAAGTCAAATTCAAATTGAGAAAGGAAGCCTATCAATTCGAAAGCTTTATTTTTAAACAAAATAAATCACATGAAGACAGATGTCATACACATAAATGCACAGAAACCGGGGAAGTGAGCAATCCTGCTAGGATTGAATATTCGTTTTAAATAAATGCAAAAGTCTATTTATAATGTGATTGATTCATGTAACAATTAGACAAATTTATTAAAATACACCATTCATGAAGCATTGAGCGGATCGTGAAATAAATAGATTTTTTTGTATTTAATTGAACAAGATGAAAGTGTTAAAACATTTAAAATCGGTGCCACTCTTGATATCAATAGCATTATATTAATTGTTGAATAAGAATATTCACACACATACCACTATAGGGTAATTTCATAAAAAATGTCTGTGTATGATTGAATTGCTTAAGTGCATAATACAACCCAACAATGAAAAACATGGTTTAATTTTTTTTTAATGATTGTTTTCTGTTATTCTTGTGAACTTAAGTCAATTAACTATACAAATCTAAAAATACGAGTGAAGATGCGTATGTATAAGTTATGACCGAGGAGAAAATGGTCAAATCTCCGTAAGGAAGCATCCTTTATATGACTAGAAAACATGCATACATAGTGTTTGGTATTTTATACCGAAAATTAAAATTACAGATCATAATACTTATATATTTGGCTGAGTGTCACACCTGAAATGATGATGAATTTCAAAATTTGAATACAAGAATACCAATATTTTAATCGGTCGCACAATATCGCAAAACTACCGCTGCCACACACAAACAACTACTGTCGGTTTCATGTACTAACGCGTTTCGACCTTCCTCGTTCATACTCAAGGCATGACATCAAACTGCTTAATCCCGACTCGCTAAATTGGCCAACGTACATGAATTTGACGAAAGCTGTAAAAATGTTATCGACGCGACTGCATATTAATTAAGTGGCCAACATACCAGTCACTTAAAATTAATGTGAGACTAATGGGAGTGAGAGCCACATTTCTCGTCTGCAATAAATAATATGCACATTACCGTTTAATCCTCTTAAATTAGCTTATCGTCATACTCTGATTATAGCCGTGGAAGATCAAAAGGCATCAGCTCGTGAGATGGCCAATTACTTTTCTACCGTATGTGACTGGCTAAAGAATAAGTTCAATTTATTTCAGGTCCACAAACATAATTTTAACAATTGTCATGACCACTTATTCAATCATTGATCGCTTAATAGAGGACAAATTAAATCGTTTTTCCTTAATTTATTAGAGCCAGGAACTGCACTAATGATATAAATGATCAGCACTTTGCAAACAGAAAATAGTTTTCTCAGAAACGTAAACTATAGACCAACTATCCTACCTGTTGATGAATCAGACAAGCCTTAATAAATTAAGCAATCAAAAAGCCAAAAATAAATTAGCAAAAGTGTGCACTGCCCAACATAAGAAAAGCAACATACAGGCTTTGACTTACATGAATGTCACAATAATAAAATTCATTACAAAGTTATTTGGCAATGACATTTCTAAAGCAGAGTCAACCGCCTCTTTATCACATTCAATAAACAATTCAGTTAGATGAACAAATAATAAAGTATATATCGACACACAGCGGGTCCTTTGCATTAAGGAATTGGTCAAT
This sequence comes from Eudiplozoon nipponicum, assembly GCA_029291075.1. Lineage (NCBI taxonomy): Eukaryota > Metazoa > Platyhelminthes > Monogenea > Mazocraeidea > Diplozoidae > Eudiplozoon > Eudiplozoon nipponicum. Next base: position 43,924 of record JAQBSW010005907.1, read on the forward strand.
AGCACAAAATCTCACATCAAACCAGGCATTAAACTTACCAACATAAAGAGTAGGCTTTCTGATCAGTGTATCACGTTATTTTCCAAATCTCGCGACCTTACACGGATAGATGTAACGAATTTTCCCCCAAAATTATTAAAACGAAATGTTTTCTTCACCATAATTACATAAAAGTCATAACATGCTGGAAAAGGTGTTATACAGAAGGAAGCAGTGATCACATACACGTACTAACCATCCAATCTGGAGAGAACACAACTCGTATTGTGAACATAATTTATAAAATATGTCCTAGACATTTATTACAAGTAATAGGTTCAGAGTTAAGATTTTTCGAAAGATTTGAATAAATGAGTCAATAATAAATGCCAAAAATAAATCATTTATGTGCCAATGGAAACAATAAAATTGTGCAAATACGAAAAAAGTTCCCATAAAACAGGTCACAAATTCTAAAGATGATGTCAGAATTCTAAATTACGTATCACTTCCAAAAAACGTTACAACACAATATTATCAGAGGTAGTAAAAGATTAGAATAACAAGACGTGTCTTTCAACACCAAATACCGAGTTGTATCAAGCATTTTAATTTTCACAACAATGAATAAAACAAGGCTTTTAGAACAGAATTTCGATTGAATATTAATTTTTCAAGGAAATCCAACGTACAGATCAATGCATATCTGTATCGAAAAGGATAAAATCAATAGCCGTTAGAAATGGTATGCCCATTACTAGTATAAAAATGAATACAATCAAAACTACCAAACTATAAGTCTGGTTCGTGTAGTCTCGATAGCCGTGACCATGTTCATGTGACTAGGTAAAACCTCATTTTTTTAAAAATTAATGGCAAATAAGTTAAAATTAAAACGATAAACTTAACTAAATAAATAGTGAAAAAATCTACAATCTGCAAAATTAGTGCTATCAAAACGAAACTGCATTAGCTATTTTTAAATCATAGAAATGTTTTTATTTCTTCTTTTCTAGGTTATTGACGGTGCAGTGAATCTGAAGTCCAATTTTACATTGTAATCATCACATTATTCATCAGTAATCATGTTTTATTTAGATAACGCATATTCAGGAAGAAGTAAAATACAGAAATAGTAAATAATAAAATCCCATTATTAAACGGTAATAACAATAGCGGTCGGCTCACATTGAAGATAATAGTCTCCTTTGGAAGGAATTAAATACGATAGTAATCAAATTTACGCTGAAAATTCATTTTTTTGCAAATTATAGCATGCAATATCAGTAACATATTCTGAAGCATCATACACCGTCTATTGATTAAAAAGTGAGATCAATAAGGAATAGCAGCATCATGCTAATTAGTAGCACTCATGGCAATATCATCAACGTTTCTACATAAACTAATTTGACTCGTTTGGTCTCGACAACAACCAACATCTCAGTATTACATCGACATTTTGCTTTGAAAAAAATCTTCCAAAATGTTTGCTCCATAAGTTTAAACAAACAACGAAAAATCAATAAGGCCTTCATAAACATAATTACATTGACCACTATTCATTAACTACGTTTCTTACCAGCCAGTACCTGAAACTGTAAGTAGTTGGAAAGAAAAGATGAGCTGATACATTTTACAACGCAACAATATGTACAAATCTATATTACATTCATAAAACCTACACCTACACAGTGGGTTTGCGAAGAGCCTATGCAAGTAAGGCAGAACCAGATCTTTCTAGAGCATCCTGTTTGTAGATAGATAAAACGCGCATTTTTGTCTATCCAAGTGCCTGCCAATTGGCGATGGCATGGAACGGCGTAATCGGGTGGATGGCACCTAATGCCGTACTAGATAAAGACCAGTACCATTGCAAACTCGCAAATGGGTACACAAGGCGGTGCGAACCGACATCATTTGATCAGAGGTTGATCTGTGTCTTATGCGCCTGCATCATTCACTGATACACACTGTAGGAAGTCGTCCTTACAATTATATAATAATTAGTATAATTTAACTATGACTAAAAGCAAAGTACTAAAACTACTAGGAAAAAAACTAGCTTCTGCTAGATTTCTACTAGAATCGAGACTTATTTTAAACGTCTGGCACTGTCCTGTGTGTTATATTTAAAAATTTATAAAATAAAATCTGCAAACTGTTATAAGCAACGGTTGGTTTTAACTAGCAATAAAAGTACGATAAATGCATAGGAAAACATGAAGATTATCAGAACAGCGACATTAATATGTAATCGAAAACGAAAGACAAGTCATAAATGCTAAACTGAATAAGGTTTCGAGTGATGTTCTTTGCCCAATAAACGATGAGAACTGATAAAATTCACTATCTCACGAAGCGTCTATTGGAAACTAGATGCACCTAATAACGCCGATTTCGGTGTTCAGAGAATCTACAAGAGCTACAGCTCGTCGTCTTGATGGTATACATTCGGCTTTTGGCAGTGCTACACGTACACGTAAATCACCCACTGCCGCATATTCGAACAACTTTCTTTAAAAATTTTGGTTTATTTAAATCACCTCAAAATGAAGTATTTGATTCAAAGCACTCTGTCTACGTTAGCACGACAAATTCGCCAACGCATCAAATAAAATCAACTGGTTAGAACCTCCAAACAGAGAAAAGTGTGGAATAAGCCGCGATGTCAAATAAGCTTGAAAAATCTAGTTGTAGGACGCTTCCACAAGAAGCAAAATTCAACTGGTATCTATGCATTCGGCATTTAAAAAATTTAAAGCAAATACACAACTTTGTATTGATTGAAAATCTACAGTTTCTGGTAATACCACACGCACATATAATAAAACTTTAGGCCATTGTTCTACACAATTTGCATGTGCGTATGATAATGCCAGAAAACATAGATCTAGCATTAATGCGACGTGCTACTGGCGTATGTATCAAGTGCATATTGATTCCAGCGGGAACATCGCAATACGACAATTTTCTAATGCTCATTACTTACTCAAAAAGAAAGGTTTTCCTAAATATTTTTTCATTTAAAGATTGTTAACTTAATAGTCTTCGTTATGTTGCCATGCCGACGAAGAACGGAAGTGGTTTTATGCGCTTGAGCCATTTCGAGAAGATATTAAATAGTAAAACTCATATAAACTCTTTTATAAAGAAGAGATCTGGAAGATGGCATACTCTAGCCGTCAGTGCACAGAATGCATTGCAGAACGATGCATTCGCTCGGTTTGGTTTAAGTCATTACCGACTAGGCATCAGGAAATATGAATCAAGAGCAGTAATTATGATTCAACAAGTTATATTCGGCCACTATGTAATGTGCCACCACCATCAAGCATTGTTAATGAAAACCGATTGCGTTGGCTTTAGCCATGTTTGATAAGTCCACTTACATAGCAGACCAGGTTACTGAGGCAACTCCGGTGGATGGCTGGAACCACAGGAGTGATAAACTATCAATCTCGTGGCTGGACACTATTATTCACGATATCCGCATTTGCTATCACTAACGGAAATATACTTCTATGAGTTAAAATTTTTATTTTTAAATAAAATCATAACTGACTTATTATTGAGGATAATAACGTGAATTTAAAAATATAAGTATATTCATAATACCATTTTCACTTGGAAGAATATGGAAGAATTTTTATCAAATACAAGGACCGTTTTCTTCTCACATATCTAAAAATGAACACCTGTTTTAAATCAAATGGTGAAAAGACGTCTATAATTACGCCACATCCCATTTAAACCTCTCACATACGATCTCCAGCCACACCTGAAGCTGTATGTATAGATAAACTGCATCTTGATTTACACAAGCCGAAAAAGCATGGTCGAACATTGAGCTTGAACTGGAGATGATTGGTTGTACCCTTATTTCACACTCACTCCATGTTTAAATTTTCTGGTTTGTTTTTACTTTGAAAAATAATAATCATTTGTAGATTCTTGAAAATAAAATGTAAAAGAAAGTGTTATTGTATTTGAAAAAAATTATTTTTCTTTTCGCACATGGAAGGATACTATGAATTTTAATAAGGCTCGTATTACAATGGAATATATGTATATACATGTTTGAACTTTACGGTGGTTTCAATGAATTATTGTACAAAATCTATTATTAAACCGATATATAAAAGTTATTTTGAAGTTTCTCCATTTCGTCTAAGAATTATATCTGCATAATACATAGCTAGCTAATAATGAAGATAAAATGAAAGATACAATATTAACCGGTTGCAGTCATTGCAACGATGGATTGTTAAAAACAAAAAAAAGGTCAATAGAAAAATAATCTTTTTAAAAAGGTGATCAAAATTATCCTAATGGCTTAAGTGATACGTAATTTATTAACCAAGATATTAGATAACATATAAGCAGCAATTATGAAATAACTCTCGTCTTTAAAAGTATTATGGATAAAGTTATATACACCAAATCATATTTTTCGACCGCACTTGGCTGCAAAAAATAAGTTAAAAATTGATATCTCAACATGATAGCCATTAACAATATGGGCTACAAATAAGGCGTCCAAAATCGCTTAATAAAGGGTTATTATCCTAAGAGGTGTTATTACCTAAGCCTTTGTGTCGATTCCAATTGCCAGCAAATCTAGAAGCACGAAAATCATACGTCTTCGAGCTGATACCAAAATTAATGGTTGCGGAACACTTGATAGCACTCGTAGGTCGGTAAAATATTGATTCCTTTACATTTCCAGGTACACAGCTTTTTTTAAATCAATTGATGGGTTCTCACTGGTCCCGTGACTCTGAAACCGTCCATACGCCGCTTGTCCGGAAATGTTTTTGAATTAAGATTCGCCGAATTCAAAACGTTTCCAGACAAGCAGTGTATGGAGGGCTTCAGAGTCACGGGACCAGTGAGAACCCATCAATTGATTTTAAAAGCAAGCTATGTACCTGGAAATTTAGAGGACCTACCAGTGCTATCAATTCTCCCGCAACCGTCAATAGTGGTATCAGCTCGAACAACGACAGCACTACGCAAACGCGAATTCCTTTTAATGAATATATCAAATCATACGTCTTTTATATTACTAGTCCGTTGACGAAAACATTCATACATACGGCCTGGAACAACATTAATAAACTAATCACTTAGACAGGCAATGCACACCAAATAGCAACAAATTTCCACTAGGAAAAGAAATCCTACCGTTTTTACCAGCTCATATATAACTATGAGGTGGGTCATTACTTATTAAATCTTGATACTTTGCTACGTTGTCTATCTTAAATCAATTAATGAATTGGGAAACTGGGTTCTCCTCCTCCTTGCGACACGTTGCATTTTGAAACTAAATACATTTCAGCTTAGTCAGTGGAACCATAAACACTCTGCCAGATATCAATACATGATTGTATTTGTTGCAAAATCACGCGCCTTGCTGACTTTACATCATTTTCATCTGAAATCGCTGAACAACACTCATTATTCACACCATTAAAGCGATTGAGCTGTAAAGAAGCATGTTCCGCAGACAGAATTGCAGAAGTATCACATTTTATACTTATTTTACCCGAGCTAGCATTAGGAGAATGCAGTAGAAGAGGTAGTAGGCGAGCATGAGCATTAGCGTCATCACCTAAAATGCTATTATAACCGGTCCAGACGCCAGAAACAAAATCATTCAGATTCTCTTTCGAAGCAGATGAAGTTGCATTTACGTCAGCGTGTTGAGATAGATGTTGACGAAATGCAGTTCGATAACAAAATGGCAACAAAGTAGGCCACACTCTTAACGATGATTGCAGAGTCCTTAAAAATGTTGTATGCCGATCAACCACGAGAGGCCAGCCTCGGCTAGCCAGGAATCTCAAGGCGCCTTTGACGAAATAAAACAAAAGAGGCAATAGAAATGTAAGAGCATGAGTAATAAAACCAGGATTGAAAACGTCATTTCTCCACTCAAATGAAACTTGAATAGGCGAAAATTTTAAATAACTAACAGCAAGGCTTAGTGGAGATATTTGATGAGCATTGCTTTGTTGTCGTATATGCTTCTAGAATCAACGAGGATCTGCCAAAGTCCGTATGAGCAAAAGGTGTTTACATGCGATGCGTGTTTGCAAGCGACTCATCCGTTGGAGCCGGCACCACGCCCTAAACTCAGTATATAGTTGGTAAAGAAGCGTGTGGCTGTGTGACAGTGAAATCTATTGTACACGTGCATTGTAGTCAACATAATACAGCCTTCAGCAATGCGACTTCACTAATATGTACCAAGCCTGTTGAGGATATCAACATAATGATTTTAGAGATGGAAGCTCATAAAAATGGAAAATGACGACCATTCTGCACACCTGCTACTCCAGCAAGGCCTCATACTCATTCTTCGATCAGCATGAGTTCTCAGATAACTAATATGCGCAAGTATATATTAGGTACTGCATACCTAGTAACACATTAGTTCAAATAGGAAAAGGCCGATATACCCAAGACAGCATGAATAAACAGTATAACATCATGTACAAATGCGTTTCGTGCTTACAGGCGACTGATCAGTGGGAGTCGGTACTACGTCTTATACTCCCTATAGATCTTGCCAAGAAGTGTGAAACAACGGAATATTAAAATCTCGTAAACAAATGCGTATTCCATCAGAATTGAAGTTACCTTCATAAAAAGACATTGACAATGCGACTTCAAAGCCAACTCACAATATATAATATATACCGAGCCTGTAAAGGTACCAACACTATGATTGTCGAGTTGGTACATGATACCAACACCATGGATTTTAGGATATGCTCAATTTTATCAAAATTGAGAATAACAACTACTTCTGAGCACCTGTTACTTCAGGAAATCGATACACTGCATGACGCCTGATGTATCACAAAGAGAACGCATAACCACTAGTCGGCCAATTATTCAAATGTCAGGCCGGTAAACTTATAATTTATTATAGCACCCAAATTCTTCAATGGACAGCAAATGCCTTGCATTATAGTGAGGATTGCATTAAGGTTCTCGAGTTTCGCAACATTTGATAGAAGTTAAGCAATGGACACGAAAAAGGGATAAATTTTGCGCTGAGTTGGTAAGTTCGTCTAGATACAGTTGTCCATCAAAATCAGTATTACATATTGCCCACACAGTTAGAGTTATTTGTGCAATAAAAGTGAACGCATTACATAAGGTAGTACGAAGACCAGTGCTATGCTTGTTCTTGTTGGGTCGGCATTATTACGCGAGTGATAATAATTATTTATATCAAATTTGCGGGCTTGATATAAAAACCAATCCAAATGTATTTAACCAGTTGCAAAACATTGTAAAATATCGTCAGTAATACGTGATGACGCGTTTCGAACTTCCATGATCATCATTAAAGCTCGACGGCAAACTTGTTAGCGATAATCAAACCGCAATGCATATGTAAGGAAAGGAACGTTAGATATGCGGTTCTAGCCTCTTGTAGTCAGTCTCGCATACATTGTACTTGACTGGATATGTCGGCTGTAAAATTTCTATGCAGTCACGAATATTGACATTTTTAAGCTTTCGCTATATGCATATCAATTGTACAATTGAAAAAAGTTTGCACAGAAGGTAATAACAATTCCCTTAATCCAGTTTGCGAGCTTGATACGAACACCAGTACAATTATATTTAACAAAACGCATAAAACAGCTAAACTAACGTTTGATCCTCGTTATTCAGTTTGCCGTTATACTCTGATGATAATAATGAAAAGTCGACCCGCGTCAGTACGTGTGGCTGACTGTAGTTTTGTTAGGTTATTTGACTGGTTATATATAATTGTATTGATTTAGAGCTGCTATTACCTCATGAGCAATAAATGATTATTTAATCTTATCGAAGCATTTGGTAGCCTGAGAATATTTGAACCAAGCACAGATATTATCAAAGAAATATTTTTCCAATGAAAAGAATTGATAAGCATTTTTTATGCTTTCCGAATAGTTACCGATGACATTGTTCACAGATAATAAAAATCAATTGGCAATATCCAATAAAATGAGTGCGAAATGCCATTTGAAAAGTTAATGTAGTTTATGACGTGATACGGTGAAATCCGCAAGGAAGCTGTGTTGCTGATGTCGCCTTGCCCGAATGCTAACTTGGCCATAATGGTGTTGTGGAGAAGTTTAGTTTGCCTCATTTCTGTGAGTTATCCTGATAAATTTACTCATAGTAGCAAGGTTTTCCTTCTCTCTCTACCCCTCTCCCTCTCTCGTAAATCTCAATAATAATTTATCTAAATTCACTTATATACTTTTTTTCACTCCTTATGGTTATATGGCAGTGAAACATTAGTCACTTGACTTTTTTGTGGCTGGAAATGATGATGAGGATAACTTGCCCTAATGTAATGATGAAAGTTTGATAAAATCTATTTGACATTGCAATTTTCGCACTTCATTTTTTATATAGGCAGTTCCATTAAAGAATGAAGCCATGCGTTTTCTAAATAAATATGAATTTACTGCGAAATTCAGTTGAAGCAAGAAATTCTTTCAAATAGCGAAATAGGAAAAACGAATAGAGATTTATTTATGTTTAACTAATGATAAATGCCAGTACTTGATGAGTTCCCAATAAGGACGAAACCGGTCTACTGGATGAATTGCCTTTTCTACTCTATACAATTCTTAGTTTATACTGACATATGTAAGTAATTAATGGGTCAGGTGTTTATATCAAGACCGCAACCTTGATTATAATAAATGCTTCGTTAATTTGTATTTTGTTTTGTGGTGAAAGAACGAATACATTCCCGATCACTATTAGAAATTGCTCTCGAAATATCGAAGGAATAAATTGTGCTGTTGACAAGTTTCCAGCATGCAAAACTTGACTGCTAAATAACACCGATAGTTTCATCATGCAAATGAAAAGTTAAAACGCATCTCTTAAGAATAAATACCAACCTTTATGTTCATTTAAATCCATGTGAGCATTATGCAATGTCTTGGATTGACTGTCAACAGCTGCATTTCCAGAAACCATAAATACTCCACACGGAAGAGTTGTATAGCCAGGTATAATGTTCGAACCACTTAACTCATACGCCGAAGAAAAATCAAAACTAAAATAAAAAGATATTAAAAATGAATAAAGAACCCTAAAATAAATCTCAAAGGAAGTTCCCAAACACATACGCAGATAAATACAAACATAAATAAACAGACACATCCACGAACATATATAGAATAAACGTAAATACGTACATGTATACATACTTAAAAAACATAAATGCATGCATAAATACATACATAGAAAAAACATACACACCTCCCAACATGCATATATATAT
>JAQBSW010005908.1:0-53209 GCA_029291075.1 Eudiplozoon nipponicum
ATTTAGCCTGTCCAGTACGTACGGTGCCGTTTTGTACGTAGGAAAGACGAACAGATGCCCCGTATTATTATTATTATACCCCCAAAAAAATTCACCACAAATCCACGAATATATACCCAACAGAATTCCCAGAAGACCACGATCACGGTAGATAAAACGCAAATCTTAATCGATTTTTATCCCAAATAGATGAAAAAGGAAGTCAATTTTATTTATACCAAAAAAATCAGAACAATAATCAATATCCTGGCGCGGTCGCCAATTTTGTAAACGCCCCGGCTTCAAGTAAATGCCGTACGACGTTACAAACTCGGTTAAGGTGCTCTGAATAGAGATTAGTTACTGATAGGGGGCCCTTAAGAGGGCCTGGTAATGCGTTCTCTTGAAGTCTTCAGAGTGTGAAGATGTCCTAGAGCCTTGGGTGGACTCTGGTTGAGTTGTCGCTCCCGTGGTTGAGCTGTAATCACGATGTGGATAACGTCCTGCAGGTTCTGCACTTAATTGGCTCGTCTCTCTGGGTATACCGCAACAAGATGAGTCACGGATGTAGTTAGTTGTTGGTGAAACTATCAAATCACCAGCGTAGGTATTGACAGCCGACAGAACGCACACGCGTGACGTAAGGTAGATTGCAAAATGCCACAACTGACTTGCATGGTAAATTGCCGTGCTTAAATAGCATGCCATGCCTACTTGCACACTATTGGTTAAAACGGCAAGTTTCGCTTTTTTCTCATTGGTGCAACGTAAATAAAATTGAATTTAATTTACGCAATATGTCGGCCATTAATTTGTGTCGTTACAATAAATTTTGTACAAATAATCGACAGACGAATAGCAAACATATAACGCCGCCGGAAGAGTTCCGTGCCACGTAAGAAAGTCTACAGGTTAAGCGATACAGTTTGTGGTCTTTAAGAGGACCAGTTATACTTTGACTGGTGTGGATGAAGTACGTAGATGCACCTTGGTCTTCACAATAAGAGAGCCTCTGTGATGTCAGATTCCTGTTTCCAATTTTCTTAGAATTATCACTTAATTTAGAACAAATAAATTTCTCGTTCCTTTTACCAACTACCCTTTAACAAACGTTTCTCAGTCCTTATGTCAAATGCTCTGCATCCAAACGCTGAATACTTTAATCTAAATTACTCTAAACATTTGCTGGTAATGACCAACTGGCCGAGACATATATTTCTTTTGGGTCAGTAAACGTTCTTATTTTGGAAAACATTTACGCGACATTAATCCAATCCATGTGAATGTCTGATTTGTACGTAATGCAGAATATTCCTATTAATATTTTTGCGACTAGTGCGGTTTTCATCATTTGTTGACTTTTTTATATATTGGATCGTGGCAACTTTTGTTTAGGGCCATTGATTACTACCATAGGAGAACCCCTGTGATGCCAGATTCGTATTTCCATTTTTTCTATTAGGATCACCAAATTTAGAAAAGCTAAATTCCCCATTCCTTTCAAAACCTACACTTCAGCTAAATTGCCTAAGTTCTTCGATCAAATGCTCTGTATCCTCACACTTAATAGTGTTATCCATTATATAAAAATGAGATTTATTACAGGAAAACAGATGAAGCAATACCAGAGAAAATGAATAGCATACGCCACAAAGCCAAAGTCTAAAAAATATTGATTATTAAATTCATCAAAGATAGCTAATAACTTCGACAAATTAAACATTAAAAATTCAGAAAAGTAAAAATCTCTTTGAATTGTGTTTAAGTGAACATTGGTAACTTCAAATGCCCAAAAATAAAAATAAATTCATTTTTATATGGGGTGTCATCGCCCTCCACAACACCCTCATATTTAAGAAGTATGCTCATATATAAACGTAGTCTTCATTCTTCGGTTTCTTGACGACTCTTCCAGAACGATTTTCTCCATGTCATGCTGGTACTTCGCTAGGTTTTATTTTCATATAATGTCGGTCTCTTTCTTTCGTTGACTTGTTGTTACTCTTCATTTCTTTTTAATGTCTGTTTGACTATCGCTCCTTATTCCACATCTCAAACACAGATCTCGCCTCAGACTCTTGGTACGTTGATGGGTATTGTTGATCAGTCTCCTCCTCCATCTTGGTAAACTGTGGAGGACAGTGATCTATTGCTCCACACTCTTCTGTGCAATTTAATTTTATGAATGCCTTTTTCTCAATCATACGATTGGCTTAAAATGACTTCTTATAAATCGTAGTCAGACAATTTCGTTTTTTCTTGTTAGCTATGTGAGGCTAGCTTAATATCTGAAATGTTATATTTTTATGACCTAAAAATTCTTGTCTTGGTTGGAAATAAGCGATTTGTTTTGTCCCTCAGAGCTCCTACAAGCCAATCCTTTGAGCTAGAGGCTCCATCGAGACAGCTTTGAGCGTCTGTAAGAAGATATCCAGGAAACTTTAATGGCTCTGCGTAAACAAGCTCCGCTATGGATGTTTATAGCTCTGCTCTGTACCTGTTTTGCATTGAAAACAAAATATAGGCATATCATGTATCCAACTAGATCCCCCAACTTATCGTAATGTAGTATTCATTTCGCTGCAATGCTCTCTGGTTGTATGTACATTTGTGCCTCACTTCAATTCCGATGGATTTCAATGACCTGAGGAAGTGTTCAGGCATAAACTGACCACCTCGATCACTTGTTATCCATACCGATAGACCATATGTGAAACTCAATTATGAAAGAGCATACGCAGGACTTTCTGAGCTGTTATGTTCTATAAGATAGCAACTTCATATTGACGACGGAATTGATCAAACATTGTGAGAAAATATCTCTGACCAGAAATTTCTGGCATGTGTACAATATCGATGTATACATACATAAAACAACCCGCTGGTATGCCAATTCATCTCACTTCGGTCTTAGTATCCCGCCTAGATTTCAAGTATGAAAAAGGGCACATGCCTTACCGAAGCCTTCATGTCTTTAGACCATTTTTGTCATACATATCTAATAGTGACTAACCTGATAGTTGCCTTAGTGGAAGGGAAACCGATTTTATGCAGCTTTTAAATTAATGTTCCTTAATTTCGTTGGTAGATATAGTCTAGTTTTGCCCTTGGAGACTAAAAGTAGCAACAAATTTTCTCTAACCCTTTTGCGTGTTTACATTTGCATCTTAGACGACACAATTGCTAAGGGATCAATAATCCGTGCTTCCACCTAATAATAGATAAATTGGTCAAAATGTTTTAGAGCCGACGAGTGGATCCGACTGAATCAGATCTATTGCTGCTATGTGTGGTTTGCTGAGATTGTCCACAAACAAATTCTATCCTCCGAAAATATGAGAGATGATAAAGTCAAATTCTGTTATTCGTGTTTATTTTGAATTCATTCATCGTCTGTTGGTATTACCTTGGATAATTATCTATACCGTGAATTTATATGCGTCCAAATATTGCAAGAAATGCAGCCCAACAACATAAACCGCAAACAAAAGTTTACCTAACGTGTCATATCACTTTTCATGATCCTATAGTTTCCTACTAGAAAATCCTTTCGGCTTCATTAAAACATTTTTTCTCTGATGAAACACCGCCCCTATGGCTACATCGAAAACATCTGTGACCAGCGTAAACGTCTTAGTTCAATCCATTGGTGCTAACATGCTTATTTCACTTAACAGGTATATTTCTCTCTGGAATTTTTCCTTGTCATCTTGGCTATAATTATAGGCCAGGGCTTCTAGGTAGTACTCTTTTCACACACTAAATGTATAGATAACAATCCAAAAATTCTAGCTAAACCAGGTATGAAACGGCGGTAATAACTAATCATCTCTAAAGTTCTACGCAGTTAGTATACAGTCCGGAGCAACAGCACGCCTTTGATTGCTTGGTCCTTATCCTCCAAGGATTTAATTACTCCCTGGAAATATAATGTCCAAAAAGTTTACGGCTGAGCAACCAACCTTGTTTCTTTCTTATTTGAACCCAATCCATTGTGTTTCAGTTTTGACAACACAGTGTCTATGTTCTTTTGATTTTCTGCCCGTGATTGACAATATAAGATTATGTCATTTATGTCCACTCAAGCAAATAGACAATGTCAAAGAATTTACTCCGGTTGAAGATGAAATGTCTGACTTGCGTTCTTCAATCCAAATGTTATTCATAACGACTCTTGCGATTCACATCTCGAAAATCAAACTGTAGTGAGTGGTGTAGACTTTGTCTCCATAGTTATTTCATAGTACGCTTTCTGTAGATCTAACGTTGCTTAAACATTATACCACATTATATTCATGAGTAAAGTACTCTGGTTCTGTAAAATATACGAATCATCTTTCGTCACCGAGTTCAACTGTCGATAACTACCAAAACCGTTACATTATCCCGATTCAGGTTTAGGAGCTAACACTTTTAAAGATACGAAGTTAATTTTTGAGCGCCTACAAATTCATTCCTCCCTTACTCTTTGATAGCGATTGGTTGCTTATGCTACGCTAACGGTTGAGCTTTAGGCAAACAGAGTAATGGTGCCACCAAGTCGGTTTAGCGTTCTATTTCTGACTTTAACCCATTTGCTTAGAACTGAACGCTAGAAACTCTGTCATTTGTTTCTCGAAACATTTTCTAAGTCATCGGCGACGACGGATCTGGGTAGGCGAACTGACTAAACCACCGAGTTCCCAATCTCAATTATATATTAATGCCATCATCCCTTTTCCAATAGACCGAGTCTTTGGATTTAACGCCAAGTTGAAATGGATAAAATGAGTCCATCCTTATAATGATGTCTTTTATGTTAGCAATCAGAAAATTCCACATAATCTACGATTTCAACCCCAATGTCACTGACAATTCTTTCATGTCCTTTACCATAATTTGATTTCACTTTTTGTGCAATAGTTGGTATTCAACTGTGAGGCAATCTTTTTTCACCACATTGAATCGAAATCTCCTCACGTAGGCACTTGCATATATTAAGAATTCAAAACTATATATTTCATCTGATATGGTGGATTTGTTTCTGTTATAGCCATCAACTTCCTCGAGATCGCTTTTAAATTGATATCTAACAGCCTTACCAATTTTACCTGTGCGCGTATCCTCCGTCGATGCTCTTGAGCCTAACTTTGATGATTTCAGAATACCTCTAATAATCACTCTTTGGAGCCTTAAATGCGCAATCCTTTTCTTGGCTTGTACTAGTGTGGGTTCTACTAGATTTCTGGAGAGTTACGCTTATCTACTGGAATTTAGCTACCAAACCATAGAGACCATTCAAAGATGCATTCTGTGCCTAGATATTTTCAAGGCTCGGTATATATATGATGCGTAGTCCTTGTATACCATCACTTGATTTTCTGCTCATGGTACGAATCTGCTGTTACGGATCCTATTGTCCGGCAAATTTATCCAATTATTTGGGATTCTTTGACCACTCTCATTCGAATATATCATATACGTCTAAAGTGGCTATAAATCTTGCGAGTAATTCTCATATCAATGTACTATTAACAACATCTTGAGAGATTTCATTCAAGCAGTCTGTCATAAAATTCAGATGAAAGAGGGTTTTCTCGTTTTTTTCTAACGTAATATGTCTGTAATTTACTCAGCTCTTTTGGGCTGATACCTCCTTTAAAATTCTTTCACTAGAAGCTCAAATAAATCTTAAAAAGTTCCTCTTAACTTTTCTGGCAATGATCATCAGGCTGAGACTAATATTTCTGTTTTGCTGGCAATCCTTCTTGCTTTGAAAAATATTTTCGTGCCATCCAATCAATCCGTGTGGTTGTGTGGTCTGTACGTAGTAAAACATATTGCTATCGATAATGTTGTGGCTGTTAGGGTCTTCATCTTTTGTGAACCCTTGTATAAATTTGATCCTGGCAAAGTCGCCATCTTTTGCAGAGGCTCTTTTGTCACTACTATAGGAAATCCCCCATAATTCCAGATTCATGTTTACAATTTTACTAGAATGATCACAAAAATTACAAAAAGCTAAATTTCGCATTCCTTTCAGTAACTAACCATAAGCTAAATTTCCTAAGTTCTCTGGTCAAATTCTCTTCATCCGAACACGTAATTCTGTCATCCATTATATCAAAATAAGATTTTTTACGATCTATTTATTAAAACAGAGTGCGATTTCTTAACGTCTCGCCGATTGCCGCCGCATGCCCTTTTGAAAGTGAAGACCATAAAACAGAGAAACCAATTAATTTACCTGTGACGAATTTCAGATCCTTCGTGGGATATTGATAGATAATAACTATTTGTGAGCAATTCAATGTTATATTATCAATGTTTTGCAGTAAATGATTCAAAAACAGGAAAACGGATATGGTTAGCTGGACCCTCTAGCAATAACTTACTCATTTGAAATGAATTGAATGGACTGGAATTTCTCATTGATATGAGTGTCGAGGTAAGCATAGTTAGGCCAGATGTGGTGGAAGTTAATTTTCACACATTTGATTACAAATTACAGACAGCCAAATTTAGTCAGTTTTGTGATAAGAGAAAGAAAAGACTTAAGTGACATTAGGTCACAGACATTTATTTATGCGGAATTATCTGGCAGCCGATGTGTCGGACCATTACATTAGGATTGGTTTTTTAACCCACTTTGATCTTTAATTAAATCCTAAAACCAGGAGCATAGAAGGAAACGTGGGGGAGTCTGGAATTTCAATAATTAGATCAGTTCACTTTGCTTGCTTCTCAGTCGCAGATGGTTTAGCTCACATCATGGAGAAATACCTTTTAGTACTTCAACCTTCCATTGACAAGTAAAATATGTTGAAGACAAGATTAAATCACTAATGTTTGGTGTTTTTGTAACGTTGTTCACCCAAAGCCCAACCATTGGCACAACACATGCAACAGGTTGCTGCTGTCTAATTTTACCAAGTACACAAAGAAGGAATTTGTAGGGGGGGACAAATTCCAGCTTTGCATTCCCGATAGTTGATTTCCTCAAACCTCAACCGTAAAAACTGATGGTTTGTGGGAACTATCGCCTATTAAACTCTGTGACTATGTTTGATTCATACCCTTTACCTAAACAGAGTACGCTGTTTCGAGACATAATAGGCTATGAGGTTTATTCAACTGTAAATTTTGAGAAGGAACATATTAGATATCGATAAAGTAAAGTTCTGTATCACACATCGCATTGAGATTTCCAGGAAAAGGATTACGTGAATTACTTTGACTTTTGGTCCGATAAATGCCGTTCAGACATTCCAGCGTTTGACAGAAGAAGTTCACCAGAACTGTCCACTTGCAAGGGTATATATAAGCGGCATACTTATTTTCAACCGATGTCATGCAAACCAATGTCGTATTTGGAGACTGTATTGACCGGGCTAAAACAATATGCATTTGTGTTCCATCTTAATAAGAACAAAATCAGTTGCTCGTCGGTAAAATATATTTGAGATACAAAGAACGAATTAAGCATGTAAAAAATAAAATCCAAGCAATCAAGGATAAAACAGCGCCCTGGACTGTACGCCAACTGTGTAAAATCAGCTCTTATCGGCGATTAATTAACATTTCATATCGTTGCTTATCAACTTGAGCACAGAGAATCAATAAAAAACTTCGTAAGGCTAATGTAAGCTTAATTGAGATAATCACCTTAGAACCCGTACATTTGGACACGCCACTTGAGCTAATCACATATGTCTCTTGTTACAGCAAAGAAAAAATGGCATAGTAAGGCCAATAGGGCTTTTCAACCGAAAGATTCAAGGCCGCGAAAAATGGTATGATACATCTGGTAAAGTGCTTCTTGCAGTATATGATACTGGCAAAGCAATAACACCTCCTGTAAGGTTAGCCCCCTTCATTGTGTACTAATTTTCATTGTCGGGGCGGGGGGTGTATGTAACACGCGGCTCCGCGTTACAACCCAACGAAGTTCAAGTTTGACAAATATAGTTCTCTTTAATATCAAATAGTCTAATTCTGGTTTTACACAATATTTCTCTTAACTGTGATTTTAGCAACAATCTCTGTTAGTTTAAGCAGTTTTAATTGCGATTTCTTGAACTGTAAATTTAATTGTAATTAATAGGGTTTTGTTTAATAATAATACACACCCGCTCGCGATACGCAGGTAACATGCAGTAGATTTATGTGACTTAACGCTCAAACACAGGATTTAATCGTATTGTTTATTTTGACTACTTTTATACCGAGATGGTAACTTGTGTTGACATTATTGATAACTCTCAAAACCTAGAATACAATGGACCAATTATTTTTGTGCTTATTGTGACTACTTTTGCACGATTTTTATATTTGCTTTATAACATTTTGCTCAATAAAACGATGACGTGATGCTGTTGTCTTCTCATATCACCCTTCGGGAAAGGGCCATGGATTAATCATGAACGCGGATCGTAATAACAGCCACCAGTTAGTATGTAGGAGGACAATTTCGCACTAAATAGACAACCAGCTCGCAGAATATCTCACATTAGCTACAAAACCTTCTACATCATTTTGAGTACTACATGAATAGTCATCACATCAAGATAAACAGAACTCAGGCCGGTGATAGGCATACTCGGTAAAACCACGAGGCTTATTTACTCTCACAGGGTGAATTTGTCAAATAATTCGATTAACAGAGTTTCATTTTACAGTCTCTCTTATTTTTATTCTGGCAAATGTGTTACCCGATGCACTTAGCAGACCGAATGAAGCAGATGTCGAGCTCATACGTCGAGGTCCGTTGAAGAACCTAGAGAATTTGCCCGTTCATTTAAAAACACAAAGATTTGATCCATTTACAATAGTATTCGCTAAAAAAACCAGCCTATGTTTGCAAGCTTGTGAGGAGAAAGTGATTGCGGATCTTCTAAAAGCCAACCCAGACTGCTGTTGGAGTTATGAATCAATGTAATTCAGCAGCTACATAAGTTGAAACATTGAATCAAAAAAACCCCCATCAAGTTATTTATTGAAAGATATTTATGGCCATATTTGTCGATAGCCAAACGTGCTTGGGTACGAGAATTTGCATAATGTCAAACCTTTAAGGTTTAGAGACATACCAATTTCGAGGTCCGCGATATCACGATACTAACTTGTTGGTACAACCATTATAATATTGATTTTGTCAATATGCTGGAAGTCAACGGTCAAGAATAATTGCTCACGTTCAGTTAATAATACTATGCTAATGTTCAAAATAAGTTTTTGAGTCAATAACTTTGTGATCTTAACTTTAGGTATCATTTTGATATCGTAGAGGCTTAGCACATTTGCCGGACTGAAGTAACACTAGCAAGTAGCCACCAATCTAGAAAAGACTTGTTTGCATTGCTAACAAACTTCTCTTAGATAGGCACCAAACTGTTGCTTGACTCTTGGGTCCAACTTTGCTAGTCATTTTTTTGGGATAATTTAATGTGTTGTTTATTAATTAAATTTTGCTTTCGGAATAATATTAATTTGATTAGAATAGAATATCTTTATTTGGATTCAAACCACAAATTTTCCATCAAATTGATAATAATATCAGAAAATGTACTGTATATAAATATGTCCATTTAGCTCTCTCTCATATATATATATATATATATATATATATATATATATATATATATATATATATATATAAGTAAATCTCACTAGATATGATATAAGATATATCAACATCTGAACATCCAGTGGTAACATCACTGCATACACTATTGTTTGAGTTTTTTGCGGGGTTATTGTCTTCCTACAAATTGTTGGTAGCGGCTGTGGAGATCCGTGCACATGATCAATCCCCGGCTTTTTTCCCGATGGGTGATGTGAGAAGACTTATACGAATGATCACATATGTATTGTAAATAACGTTGTATATAAGTTCATAAGTAGTGCAAATTGACAGTGCTCTAGACGGCAATAAAATTAATTTTTAACACAATTGAATGTCTTATACACCAGTCACAGTCAAACTAAATTGTCCGTGCTCTATACGGCAAAAGGACTGAATACTGTTCACAAAGTTGAATGTCTTATGCACAAGTCACAATTAAACAGAATTGTCCGTGTTCTAGACGGCAGCAAATGAACACTGTTTATAAATTTGAATGTCTTACACACAAGCAATTATTCTTTCACAAATGTCTGAATTGAAATGAATTAAGTAACCGATTGACAATACATGATGATATGAATACAGTCACTGGTAAAAGTTGTCACTGATGATAAATTGATAAAAATCGTGTAAAAACTTCAATGACAAAAATTTACAAATAATTAGTTCACAGTTTGCTATGGGTTTAACTTATTTAATTATAATAATCCACTGTACTCTGAAATTCGGATAGGTATAGTTAAATGCGAACAGTAAATCACTTGCATAAACTGCGAATAATCTAACTGAGCGAAATAAATCCGCTGTGACACTATAATCCACCGCATGTTCCTTGCGTATTGCGCCGGGTGTGTATATTTAATGAAAAACCTTATTAATTACAAATAAAATTGCAGTTCAAGAAATTTCAATTAAAACTGTTTGAAACTAACAGAGATTGTTTCTAAAATCACAGTTAAGAGAAATATTGTGTAAGAACAGAGTTAGATTATTTGACCTTAAAGAGCACCATATTTGTCAAAATCGAACATCGTTGGGTTGTAACGCGGAGCCGCGTGTTACATACACCCCCCGACAATGAAAATTAGTACACAATGAAGGGGGCTAACCTTACAGGAGGTGTTATTGCTCTGCCATACCGTGTAACAACTGATTTTGGCTCTGTCAACACTGATTCTGGTTCCTCTATATCTCGCGGCGGCGTGACGGCGTCAGTTGGCTCGGTTGTTGATGAGATGTCGGGCGTCAGTCCGTTGTCAGCAAGACTGTCTGGGGGTGGCGTTATCGTTTCTTCACCGCCTGATAGGTCTACATCGCGGAACAGCGGGTCATTTGGATCAACGTCGGCCGGGGATAGTCTGTGTTTGGAGACCGCTTCAGCTTTGCCATTAATCTCCAAAATGATGTAATTCTGACGTCGATCTAACACACGATAAGGACCGCGCTTCGGTTTGGCTAGAATCCTGTTATCCATATCGTTGTTGACGAAGAACCATTTGCAGCTATCAAAATCTTTGCGTTTATAAATTGGACCATGTTGCTGACGTGTAGGACAGATCGGCCGATTCTGAGCGTTATATTGTAGAAAACTGCGAAGTGGAAACAGAAATGCCGGATCGTTCATCGTTATTGCAGTTTCAGAGCGTGATCGGACTAGTTCGCCAGGCAGCCGTAGACATTCGCCAAATACCATTTCAGCGGAACTACATTTGATCGGCTCACGAGGTCTTGTACGCATTGATAGGAGTACTTTCGGTAAAGCCGCAAGCCAATTTTCTTCTGGGCTAGCCTTGAGCGCCGCTTTCAGTTCTCGGTGTGGCCTTTCGACGAAACCATTTGCTCTCGGATTGCGAGCCGCGGTCACGGAGTGTTTGACACCATAGTATTGCAGTAGGGCTGCGAACTCTTCGCCGAGGAACTGTGCGCCACGATCGGTTGTCACTTCAGCTGGAGCACCAAACCGAGCGAACCAATTGAGCTCTAAAGCATAACTGACAGTTTCTTGCTTCATGTCTGGCAGTGGTATGGCCTCATACCATCGAGTGGTGCGATCCCGTATTGGCAGTAGATATCGCATATTGTTCACGGCAGGTAAGGTTACCAGATCAACGTTTATGTGCGTGAATCGGACTTTGGGCACTTGGATGACCTGTGGCGCCGTTTTGGTGTCTCGTCACTTTGCATCTCTGACATTCTAGACATTGTTTTGACCACTTTTTGACATCTCGCCGCATGCCAGGCCAAAAATAAGTTCTGAATAGAATTTCCACTGAGGCTTTGCCAGATGGATGGCTCATTGAATGGTAAACCTCGAAGACCTTGTGACGGAGTTTTTCAGGTATAAACGGCTGAGGGCCCACGCCAGTTATTTTACACTGCAGCAGAGTTACATCATAATCAAATGTTTTTAGGCTTTTGACATCAAATGCACGGAATGATGGGTCGTCTTGCTGTGCTGCTTGCAATTCCTGAGTACTTATAGGTGAAGGACACAGGATGGAGGCACAGAGTTCTGCAGGACGGCTCAGGGAGTCTGCAACTACGTTTTCTGGTCCTTTGACATGATTGACTTCATATTCATACTCGTATATTCGTGTAAGTTGCGAGTTGACACGTCGTAAATATAAATATTCTTTCTTTCCTCTGAGCATCGGGAGTACAGGAAGATGGTCGGTGTGGATCTTCAAATTTCGGCCATTTGGATAGGTGTGGAAGTGTAAGATCGATCGCTAGATTGCGAGTAACTCTTTCCCTGATGTATCATATCACGTCACGCGAGGTTGTAGTTTTTGCGAGAAGAACACGATAGGTCGGTGTAAGCCATTGATGGACTGCAGAAGTACTGTGCCTGTGGCAACGTCGGATGCGTCTGTGATCAATTCAAAAGGTTGAGACCAATCAGGTGAATGAAGCATGGTCGCTTTGCAAAAAGCCCTTTCGGCATCCTCGTAAGCCTGCATGTGGTCATCGTTGAGCTGAATCAGTTGATATTTCTTAACAAAACGGCTTTCTGGCACGAGATATAAGTAAAAAAGTGCCAAAATCTTGTCAAGGCAAGGTACGAACCGAGAGTAGTAGTTCACCTTACCCAAGAATCGTCGTAACGCTTAAACGGTAGTTGGAGGCTATTCACTTGAATAGCACGAACCTTAGCAGGTAGAGGTGTGATGCCTTTCTCGTAAATTTGATGATCGAGGAATTGAATTGATGTTTTTGCAAAGACTCATTTGTTCCCATGAAGCTGGAGACCATAGTCTGCTAGACATGCGAGTAGAATATAAATATGCTGCATATGTTCGGACATTGAGTTCCAGAATGTCGTCTAAGTAGGGAATTACAAATGGTAGACCATATAGTATTTCGTCCATAACGCGTTCAAATGTTTGAGATGAGTTCTTAAGACCGAAAGGCATATAATGATATTCGTGTGTGCCACCTCCGGTGAATCTGAGTGCAGTATAGGAAATTGAGTCTTTGTCCATAGGGTTTGATAGTAGGCTTTCACTAGGTCGAGTTTTGAGTACACAGAATGACCGATAGCAAATCTGAGTAAGTCAGCTGGATTTGGCATGATGTACGAATCAGACTATGTGCAAGAACTGAGAATACGATTATTTCCACACACTGTGAATGTTTCTGGTTCACTCTTTGGTACTACTACTACAGGCGACGCAAGAGGTGAGCTGGATGGTGTACAGATGCCTTGTTGACGTAGCATGTAGAATTCTTGCTCGGCAGCCTTATGTTTGTGTGGTGCCAATGGACGTGCTCGTGGAGGATGAGAAAGTGGTTTCGATAAGATGATACGATGAGCTGTGATGGCACGCTTCCTTATGAGATCGGGCATGATGGAGATAGGTTTGAAAATTTCTTCATTACGTTTCAGAACATCGTCCAGTTGCTTCGACGCGAGTCGTATGTTTTAGCGCTGATGTAAGCAACTGATTGTCTGCAGTGCGTATCTCTCGTGTTCTTGGACGAATGATCAGGTCGAAGTGTTCGAGAAAGTCACGTCCAATGATGTTTCTTGTCATGTTGGCGATGATGAAAGGATAATTGAAACATCTTTTTGAGTTGACTAACGAGATTGTGTGTACTCGTACCCAAAACGTCGCTATGTTGGAGCCATTGGCGTAGGTCAGACTGCTGGTGTCGACTGGGTGGGTGTGTACGAAATAATTGTGGCGTTGTAAGCTTACATCTGATCCTGTGTCTATGAGAAATAATTCGCCAGAGTTTGCGTCACGGATGAGAAAATATGTTGATAGTGGCAACTGACGACGAGACTGGTTGCTGGCATTTGGGCGTTTAAAGCATGACTTGACTGGAGCCGTCGCTGTAAATACAATAGTTTGATTGCGCTCTACCGCGAAAGCAACGTGCTTCGAGCCATCAGACGTGTAGCGGCCAACGATCTTGGGATGCTCAGCCTCTACTGCCGCCGAGGAGGCTGACCCAGCCATTTTCCGAAACTTCCATAGGCGGATCCTCCTGAGTTGTTGAGGGTGACCGCGCACACTTGAACGTCGCGTCTGTGCGCGGGAATGTGCAGCCGTTTCTGAGGTAATAACGTGTGGAGTGGCCATAGCTGCAGTGATTCGGACACCACTCCGCTGGTCTCTCGACGTCGACCTCCTGGCGCTATTCCGGGACGGTGGTCGACGCTGGTCACGCCTGCTCTGGTCGCGTCTATTATGGACGGCATCGACTGAATCCAAATTTGGCCTGACGGTGAGGGACTCGAGCAGGCTGATGATGCGGTGGATTGTGATTCAAACAGTCTTGAGGTGATGTGGCCTTTCTCTTGGGCAGATGAGCTGTAGTGGTGTTTCTTCCACCACTTGTCTAGACTTGCCGGCAGAACGTCGTCTTGTACTTCGAGGGATTCACGCAGGAACGTGGCCATCTCTTGTAGTGCCGGCGGGAGATTCTGTATGAAAAGTCGCATTACAATTTCCTTGGGCAGGTTGAATTTCAAGGCTTTTTGCTCCATCTCCATAAATAGCTCAGACGGCGTGCGGCTACCTTGGGACATCTGGCTCATTAATTCTGTAAGCCTGTCTTCTCGATCTGGTGTCAAACGCTGCTTGAAATGGCTGCGCACATGTGCCCTCAGTGTATTGATATAATATATCTTTGAGTCCGCGTCTGAAAGACATTTGGATCGTCTCCAAGCCCTCAAAAATATTGAGCCCTCGTCTGTTATATTGGACACCTTGGCCAATAAAGTAACATCGTCGACCCACTCGTCAAGGTAGTCTGGATCGAATTGGCATATTTTATACTGTGTCCATGTGTTGATGCGGCCCTGTTGCTGGGCTCACCACTGGGCCTCCTTCATTTCCTGAACTGGAGCTCATCTTATGCGTATGAGTGTTGTCCAGAATAGATGGCAGTGTAACATCGTCCTCACCCGTCATCGTGCGGCTATCTTCGAGCATTGTAATCTCAAGAGGGTGTTCTTCTGTGGGATGTCTTAGAATTTACTTTCCTTCGTGGCATTCCTCCGAAGTGCTTGAATTTCTCAAAATCTAGATGTTTATTAATTCTTTGCTATCTGCGAGTTCGACGAACCGGGGCACCATTTATGTAGGGGACTTTTGCGTGATTAAATGTTCCCTACATAAGTTTGGTAGCGGCTGTGGTGATCCGTGCACCTGATTAATCCCCGGCTTTTTCCCGATGGGTGGTGAGGGAAGACCAATGCCAATGATTACATATGTATTGTAAAAAACACCGCGTCTGGAAACATAAGTAATCCAAATTGACCGTGCTCTAGACGACAATAAAATCAAATTTTAACACAAATGAATGTCTTAAACACCAGTCACAGTCAAACTAAATTGTCCGTACTCTAGACTGCAAAAGTAAAAACATTTTTCACAAGGATGAATGTTTCATGCACAAGTCACAGTTTAAAAAAATTGTCCATGCACTAGACGGTAGTAAAATGAACTCTGTTTATAAATTTACGTCTTGCACAAAAGCAATTATTCTTTCACAAATGTCTGAATTGAAATGAATATATGCAACCGATTGAAAATGCATGATGATACGAACATAGTCACTGTTAAAAGTTGTCACTGAAAATAAATTGATGAAATTCGAGTAAAGACTTCAATGACAAAAATTCACAAATAATTAGTTCACTGTTTGCTATGTTTTTAACTTATGTCATTATAATAATCCATTGTTCTCTGAAATTCGGATAGGCATAGTTAAATGTGAACAGTAAATCCCTCGCGTAAACTGCGAATAATCCAACTGAGCGAAATAAATCCACTGTGACACAATAGTCCACCGCGTGTTCCATGCGTATCGCGCGCGGTTCTGCTTATTTAATAAACAACCCTATTAATTACAAATAAAATTGCAGTTCAAGAAATCTCAATTAAAACTGTTTAAAACTAACAGAGATTGTTTCTAAAATCACAGTTAAGAGAAATATTGTGTAAGAACAGAGTTAGATTATTTGACCTTAAAGAGCACTGTATTTGTCAAAATCGAACATCGTTGGGTTGTAACGCGGAGCCGCGTGTTACACTATTATCATAAAAAATAAAGGGAGAATAGAGTTTAGTCTACAACCATTGGTGCAGGTTGGTTTGCTTACCTTTGGCAACGAGTTAGCTACAATCGTTAGAATATCAATTGGTATTTTTCAATCCTTCAAAATTCTGTTTATAAAACGCAGAGCGCATTCAATAAAGCTAAAGATATTTGAAATAGGTAAGCAACATTAATTTTATCAATGCATCACTGTCAATAACAAGTCCTGGTTTCTGGTTACCCGAAAGATCAGTTAGATCCATAATATTGCTTTCATTCTGTGGATTGCATATCCTAGTAACAAATTATTTCTCCAATTGAGAAAGAAATTTTTACTCAGTTTTATCCACTGGTAATATGAGCTTTAATTTCTCCTTATATTTACTGTAATCGTTTAGGAATTTGCATCCTAGTCTAGGATTGCGCTTTAGTTTACTCGTTATGATTATTTCTGATCTTTGACGGATTATCAGCAGTGATGAATTAATTTAATTATCAATCAAATCTAGCCTCATTTTTTAATACTATTGATAAGACTACATTTCAGTATATTATCTCGTTTAATTCTTAGTCTACATAAGTTTCTATCGATTGGTTTCGGTATGATATCCGCAAACGTAGATGTATGAAATAAATTATATAATAACGTTTAAACAGAAGAAAAAAATCATCAGTGTTCATGAGATAGAAGCTTTCATAATCAAACGTTACACTTAACTCACTGAAACAATTCCAGTTAATTCTGGAACATTGCACGTGTGCATTCACAAAATTTAGTTTCTGGCTTTTGCTACTGAAGTTGTTCCGCTTTAAAATAATTTGTTTGTGATCCAATTCTATAAAGTAATTTACAATGTCAAAACTGTGCCAGTTAAACGATTCAACAACAATCCCTGAACGATATCTGATAAACAATGCAAAGGATATCATCGACGAGGTATCCCAACGCAAATGGTTCACTACACTTCACCTTTATTCAGCTTAACATTAGATACCACTCGACGAAGAAGGCATAGCGAAATCTGCTGCCATTACTCCATTTGGCCAGCACTGATATATTCGTATGTCCATCGGTCTGTGTTATGCATCACATACATTCCGGAGCTACATTAACGAAAATTTCTCGTACACATTCTTACGCCAATAATCTCATAGTTCCCTCTCATGACCTAGAGCAACATTTAAAAGAGAGGCTGGCTCGTAATGATTAATTGGGACTCACGTTAAACATGGAAAATGTTCGTCGGCCTGACAACAAATGAACTTACATGGATATCCAATCAAATATGGTATCCTCAACAAATCAAACAAAAAGTCGACGCTGTCAGAATATTTACATCACTGACAGCTATTAACGATCTACGCCGATTTCTCAGTATTTGTATTTAATATTAAGCTTTTATCTCCATGATAACGCAAATGAAAGCACGATTGTCAAGACATCTCAAAGAGCTAAAATAGCCGAAGTCCAGTTTGCGCCTGCGTTAGGACCTTCCGATCAGCTGGTATTTGAACAAATTATAGACGATCTGGCGAAAAATACTAATACTACTATTAAATAGTAAATTTCATTAAAAATCTCAATAGTTTCATATGTCGCTGCTCTAGGCACCATAGGGAAGTTAGAAGTCAATGGTGAACTGCGCAAAATAGCACTTTAATCCAGAAAAATGTAGCCAGCAGAGAAACGTTATTCGGCTATAAAAAGAGAACAATTAGCCTCGTATGACACATGTCATTACTTTCAACGATATCCCCTATGCCATCTATTTGAAATAAAGATTGATAACGCATTGTTAATAAAGGCCCTCTAGGAAGGTTCTCAGACTTACAAACAAATGATTATACGCCAAATGATTCGTCTCAGTGAGTTCAAATTTACTTTAAGTCACGTAATATGAAAAGAGAATGTGGTGACAGATATTTTACATCGCATTGAAATAAGCTCAGTGGTCAATCATTTTCCGAAATTTTAGCAAGAGAAAAACATTCAGACGAAGCAAGCAACCAAAAAAATACTTAAGTAATGGGGAAAGAATTACAGATCATTTTACTACTTTCAAGCTAGGCGATGCGAAAGTCATCGAATATAAAATTGACATGGAGATTGCCAGCAAAATTTTGCTCCCACAAAACAGTCGGCCCATAGTATATGACGAATAGCTTAACTTGAGTCATCTTGATATTGATGGTACTAGAAACTTGCTATAAGAACGGTTCTTCTCGCGAGAAATCAGATATGATATTAGCGAATGAGGTAAAGCTTGTCGTCCATGTCAACCATCTAATGATTCTCGGCTTACGCAATGAGAATTTGTCCGTTTCTATTTGCCTAACCTTCGTTTCATATTTATCCAGGATGACAGTATTGCCCCTTCGCAATTCGTGACTTTCGGTATTGCAAAACATACTAGATTGTAATGCAAGATAACTTGAAGGTATACCGTTAACAAACCAATAAGAAGATATTAGCAACTCTGCATTTTTGCTATACTTACATGTAGGATCTGATGTACCAAACGTATTAGTTTCAGATCAAGGCGCGAATTTCATGACGTGCATATTTCAAGAAAGTGTGAAATTCCTGGGAAGCGATATGCGAATAATGGCAGTTTTTACTTCTAAATGCAATGACCTAGTGGAATGCGTACGTAGCGAGTTAAAGTCCGTATTACGTGCATTTAACGAACAATTCGATTGAGTTGCCGAACTCCCATTGGTTCTATTATTCATACGATCGCCATATCGTGATAGTATTAAAGCAACAATTGCACAAGATACGGAAAAAGCTGCAGATCTCACGAGTGGCCTCGAGATAACTGCTAAGCGACAAGCGGTGGCAGCTACTCAACAGCTCAAGCGAGTTAAAAACAATCTGCGTCCGCAAACGGCTAGAGAACACTCCAAGCCAAGATACACCAGGCATCATCCAATAATGAAGCAAAGTCCCAAAATTTGTGTTATCGTCTTAAACGGAAGTCGTAAACCATTATCTGCTTACCAATTGAAGCCTTGATTTGAGCACATATTCGGAACCCAATTGCAACAGGAATTGAAAATAATTAAGAAAAAGCATCATCCTCACGTCAACCTTCAAAGTAGAACAGGCTTGTTTAAATAGCTAAAAACTTTCTATCTAGAGATGGTTTGTTATATATATATATATATATATATATATATATATATATATATATATATATATATATATATAAATTTTATTAGGAAGAGAAGACACATGTAATAAAAAAAGTGTACGTATATTGCAAATAATTATTTTGGGAATAATCAATTATTCACTATATCTGTCATTTATATATGTTCAGGCTTTTTATCTTATTGAGTGAATGATAATTGGTCTTGTTTTCATTTTTACTGTATTTTGTGTGTTAACTTGAGTGTGCGTATGTGCCGTTACGTCTGTTTTCCTGTTGTTGTACATATTGGTGCAAATCTGGTTTGTTTACGAAATTATGTTTTAGATTATTCTTGTATTGACAGATTGAGTTTTGACCAAATGTTTGCATGCTATTTTCCTCTATATCATCTTTTGTAAAGTCTTGATCTCAAGTTTTATTTTGTCTCCTCGGTAACGGAGCATGGTGGTTAGGTTGTAGTGCTGATCGCTCATTTTGTTGTTCAATTTCTGTCACTGTTAATGGTGATAACAATGCCGTTTGCGTAGCCGTTTTTCATTTTTATTGCTGTCAATTCAATCAAACGTTTATTAATGTTGCACTAATTATCGTTTGTCTTGTTTTTATGCTAGTTAACAATTTATGGTCTGCATAGTTCGTAGCCAGTCGAGTTAAACATAGTTTTGGTGTGACTTTGGATATTTAGACCGGGTGCTTATTGTTTTATATAAAGAGCTCTATATATGTATAATAATTTGTGTATAATAATTTGCTTTATATAGAACTGAGAAAATCATTAAGCTGGTTGAAGCTTCTATAACAACTTAACAAAAGGCATCGCCCCACAGGCATTCAATGTACAGGGTCTGAAATCTGAGATAGTCACTATACTAGAACAACACAGAAAAAATTCAAAGACAGCCAGATCATTACAAATAATCATTTAGACGAACTAAGAAAAATACAATCATAAATAACTAGACGAATCGTCGTATCCGACAAAGGATCAGGAATTGCTTTAATTAAGGCCAATGCTTATAGAGTGTGTCCGTGAACGAGATCATAAATGATCAACCAAAATTCTTAAATAGACAACAACAGAAAGATGATTGAAATGCTATTGAATCAAGAACAATTTTTTTGTCTGAAAATGGTGATGAAAAACTTTCTACATTCAATGGCTGAATCCGAAAATAGATCAGGGCTCTTATAATAGATTGAAAATCGAAACCAATCAGATAAACCTCACAAGACAATACGGAAAACAAAAATAGCATAAAACCATGACAGCTTCAGGAGATCATCAATATTGGTACATTTTTTCAATTATCAATGCACCGCAAAATAAACCGGCCAACATTTTCTGCAAAATACCGTTACAAAATGTCATAAAAACAAGCACTATCAAGGATTATTTCTAAATAGCAGAAGAACGGAAGTGTAAAAACAACAAATAAAACAAAACGTCCTAACTTGACACTACGCCTTTAATTACGGACATTCCACGGGACAGAATAAAGAATATCTTGTATGACCTTATTAAGAACGATTTTCAATATTTTTCTATAAACTCTAATGACTTCATTGACTTAATAATGACATTTTTTAAATTTGCAATTTCCATTCGAGGAAAATAGTTCCGACATTTCACTGGTGTAGCTATGAGAAACTGTGTGGAGGCTCCATACCTATTAGTAAATGAGAACCCCATCGATGTCAAGTCGTTTTCAATCTTAATATACCTATTTGAATCTGATAAGCTAGAATTCTAGTTCACATCTATTAAATTCATGCCTGCTATATCTTGAGCTAATTTCCTTCCTCAAACTTAAGATTAGCTTCCATGCTGATCGTACTTAAATATGAATTTGATAACTTAGTGTTAGGCAACAAACTGTGTACTCCTTACGTAGAAAAACACCCGATCAACTAACCTGGAAAGAAATAAGACGTGAAAAACAGAATTATTAAATTACATCTCCAGAACGTCCCTAATATGTAAGATTCAAAAGACAAAATGATAGCAGGTGTGTATTGTGAAAATCGAGTAATTATAAACGTAAATTGGAGAAAAGAAATAAATGTAATTTGCTGAGGAACGTCAGGCCCGTCAAGTACAGATTACCAAAACTGAATTTACGCACAATTCAAAAGTATATATACTGTCAAGTATTTAAACAAAGAAGGTTCTAGAAAATAAACGAAGTATTTCTTTCTAAATAGTATTCGTTTCAATCAGCCAATGTGGTTTAAATTTATGAATACATGTCACTTGAATTTTGTCGAAGGAAATATCTTCCTCTACAACTATATTGTATCTCTATTAGCATAAATATACACGCAGTATCTAGGGCAAACGAGCGTGAAAAGTATAATCGATCAGTGCATACCTTACAACAGCTTTGTATATTATTTATTATTGTTCATGTAGACTAAGCCGAAGTCATGAAACAAGCTAATGAAGACGATCACGACATTAATTTCACTCACGAGGTAGAAATAGACAAAAATGCTTACTTTATGGAATCCAACACACTCAAAAAGAAAATTGTGATATGTCACTGGCATTATATAGAAAATCTAATTTCACTGGGCAGTAAATTAATTACAACGGTAGTGCTAAAATCTTAAATAATAAATCTTTCTAACAGCCTATCAAACCGAGCCAGGAAGATTTGCTATAAACACTAGATTGAAGTAAAGCTAGGTTACCTGAGAACGCGTTTGTTAGTAAGCATAATCTATGAGTGGTTAATATATTTCAAAATCAGACCACATTCAATTCATACTAAAGAGGATACAATCGAAAATATTTTCCAAAACTAAACATTTATAGGCAACCTACCGGCCTCAATAATTGCGTGACAGTTATGTAGAATAATTAAGACGAATTTCTCTAGTGCAAAACGTTAACCTCATATCCAGCATACAGTGGATCATGAGGTTGGCCGGCAAGGATGGATTGCCAATTCTCTCCAAATCCATCAAAGTCTACAAATTTCATATATGTGCGCTAGCATATATATTAGACGTACAAAAATGTATGAAGACTTCAAAATCCAACACCATTCACCGCAAAATTTGATTAAATAAGGAATTGACGTCGTCAGGAAAATCACTATTTCCCAGCATATGGTTGAAACGGGCCACCCAGGAAATTTAACGTATTTCTCGGCTCTGCACAAAACCAAGTCCAAACAATTGTTACATATATATGAAGCCAATAATATAAAATAACAAACACTCGGCATAAGCATTGTAAAATTCCACCAAAATGATATTCTACTCGTCTGGTCACTAATAAAACAAACCTGCAAAAATTTACTGGTGTCCACGCATGCCCGAACAGACATCAGTCTGGCGTCAAAAACGTCTGACCAGATACGTAAATAACTGAAATAAGATCAGCAGCGCACACGGCATCACAATCATCATTAACATAGGGGGAGAGAGAGAGAGAGAGAGAATTTACACAACGATGCGAGCTATCCCCACCGCAACCTGCACATCCTTCGCTGTTACACAAAAGGCAAAATAAAATCCAAGAGTAAGGCGATACGGAAAACAGCATCAGGAGTAAAAATATTCATACACAGAATAGCCACACCACCTAGTCGAAACTGAGTCCAACAATACAAGAATAGCCAGAATTCAAACATCACTCTGTAACACAACGTCAATTACACTTACACGCACACAGATACGCTCACAGACCCACACCCTCGGACACTTAAATCAACTTGCAATAAATGGTAAAACTGAAAAGAAGTCCAGTTGTCCTCAACTTAATATAATGAAAACCTATAACGTATAAAAATTAAAGATAATAATGCGTAGTTGAATATTCACGATATAATAATATGCAATACGCGTAAACTTTGCTTTCCTTTTTGCTTTCTCTTCCTATTAAAATGTGTACTACGAAATATTGGTAGGCAATAGACGTTATAAAGGCATACATATATATATATATATATATATATATATATATATATATATACTATATTTAGCTGACGATTTTTAGCATTCCAAATTACAACCACCAAGCTGGTGTAGCGTCTCCTTTTACCAAAGTCATTGATTTAATGTAAATAACGGGCTATTTACTTCTAGTATAAATAATACCAACGACGAGGGTTATGCCGCTTTAAATATCGAGGATGATTGTTCAACAATTCTTATTTGCATTAATTTATTCAAGGTCGCGATCTTGTTGTAAACACTTTTCCCATTATATACATACATTTTTTTAGTATAAACTGAGCGATATTTAATATAGAAAAGGAAATTTAACCAGTAGACCGGTTTTATATTTATTGAGAATTCATCACGTAATGTCCAGAATTTGTCGCGGACTGGCCTCGAACCTAAGCTCATTTAATTGGTTCCTATGTGCCTTTCCGCTGTACCGAAGAGAAGTAAAGCTCTTTCTATAACTGTTAGCGTAAGATGGTGGAGGTAACGATAATGATGTTTCCGACTAGTCAGATATCAATCTTTATCGATGAGCCAACTGTGGGCATCAGCGCAGTGCTGCAAGCTGATATTAGACTGGCACAATAAACCGGTCTCTTGTTATCGCTAGCGGAATGCAACTAAAATGCAGCTGAAGCGGTGTTACAGGAAATGCAATGGGCATTACGCAAATTTTGGCAATTTCGTGTATACAGACCATAAAGCATTGTTGTATTTGCGATCATAGGATATTGATAAGCCTCGCACACATCGAGAAGTTATAGAATGGTCTGGGTAGGATTTGATACTCACCACAAGCGTTTCGATGACACTATGATTCCATATGCCTTAAGTTGAATCTAGATGGTTCATAAATCTCCTGTGTTTGGCATTACAGCAGAAGGGTAAAACGTACCATCGTTTGTAGGAGCATTTTCAATCCGGTGAAACGTCGGCTAAGCAGTTCCGCATGCTTTCTTTAAATAGAAAAAAGTATAAGGATGTACAAACAGTGAAGCAGTGCAGTGGTATCTGTGAAGGTTTAAGGATCGTACTCGTCCAATTTTGAAACGAGACTAAGTTATCTTGACGCCAATAGTCTGTACAAAATGTTGTAGAGCTGACTGTTTTGGAAGAAGGACATTGAATAGTATTGAAAGCGAGTGATCATCTGTCAAATGTTTAAGTAGCAACTCCTCAATGAGTTCACATAGACTGCTTTCAATGCTAGTCAGATGAAGCAATTTCTCTACGTTGTTTTACTAGCACAATTTCCAGTCGCTCGAAGCGCTGCAAAGTAAATATTCACAATGGTCGACTAGTTTACAAAATGTGAAGAGTTTGTGCTGTTGGTAAATTTTAGAACGTCTCGGTTCATTTAGTGTCATAAAGAGCGATGACTGAAGCGCTTTGGTGCATATGTGCAATTGTCACAGATGGAGGACCGCAGTTTGAGTCGTAAGAATTTTAGCAAGGTTATCATAACCTGGGAGTGAGTCGTATGTGATCGGCAACAAAACATATGCAGAAAAATGCAAGAGCGGAAAAATGCAACCAACGTTGAACGAGGCTCTACACTTCTTTAAATCAAGTTTGTGTGCTGGATGTTAACCAGTTTTCGAATAACACCAGTCGCACGCACTGACGCTTTGCGACCTTCCATGATCATCATCAGAGTACGACGGCAAACTGACTAGCGAGGACCAAATCGCAGTGCGTATATATTGAAAGCAAATTTAGATGTGCGGCTCTCACTCCTAGTAGTCTCGTATACATCGTACTTGACTGGAAATGTCGAGAAAAGCAAGAAATGTAAATTCCACATTATCTCTCGAGATCGAGGAATATATTTGCGCTGAATTAATTTATCAGTGTGACCAAGATTATCGTTAGTTTTATGTCTAAACCAGCAAGGGTTATTAATTTTATTTTGTGTAATGTCTCCAGAGCTCGATGAATACTTTTCGCTATCTCAATTCAGATATTTATATTGAATTAAGGCGATATGCAAACACGTTTTCGTTTTTTAAGCATGGATTTGTAATATTATAACACGCAATATACCTCGAGGTCAAAGAATATTTTTGCGGACACGAAATGTAAACCAATCAACTTTTATTTAAACAGTCACGCGATATGGCGATATAGAAACCAATCACAAATACTGCCTCATTTCAATCTATGATAATCATCTTCAGAGCAAGAAAGAAAAATGGCTATCGAGAATCAAACCGAAATGCATGAATGCGATAGAAAAATTTAGAAAAACGGCCCTCTACCCCAGTATTCTTGTACATATTTTACTTGTGTGAAAATAAGGGATGCATAATAACTTTGTAGTCACAAAAAAATATTTTTGCTGCTTTCGTCCCGTATATAGCAGTTATACAAGTAAACAATCAATGAATGTAAGAAAGGTGATAAAAATTGTTAAAATCAAGCTCGCGGTTTTGTTATAGACACCCGTTCCAGATTGTCAACCTGTAGAATCCCACTGAAAATCCACGGTCAGTCGAAGGCACAGGCGCATTTCTGCATATCATGTTGATCATCGAGGTTAGATGACAAACTGACTAACTAAAATCAAACCACAATGCACGTATAAATAATAATAATATAAGTTGCGGATCACACACCTACCAATTCTACAAGCACTGTACTTGACTGTAAATGCAAACAGCACACTTTCTATACAGTCAAGGATATAAAATAACCTAAAATTTGTCCCGATTTTACACGTTTTACAATCAAGGAATCACTAATTATTTGGTTGGTTTGGCCCTTGCAAGACAGTTTTCCGTTGTATGTTGTCTATGGGTTTCAAAGTTTCAAACGCGTCAGCACGTGCGGCTGAAAGTAGTTTTTCAGTGATGTGAGACCATTTAAATAAAATCGGATTCTTGATTATCTTAATTCCGCAAACAAGATGCAAATAATTCTTATCAAAATTTCGCAATGAATGCTTGCTTATTTGAGCAGGAATGCCGATTATTATTTTAGTACATATAATGGTACAGTCGTTGGCGAAATTGTTGTGCAAAATTAATTATTTTAATTAGGCCTTGAAATTACAAACGGTAACAATTTATTTTCATAACTTAATGGCAATTATAATTTTCAATATGATAATTTTAAAACAAATATAAGTTCAATTATTATAATTGTTGAAAATTAGTACTATTAGAGGTAAGCCAATTCTCTTAATGATCTTTGCACTTTTCGATCATAATTAGGACTCAATGTGACGATGTTTTTGACCGCCACGTATTGAAAACCACAACAATATAAAAAATTATAAATATACAAATGTATATATATATATATATATATATATATATATATATATATATGTGTGTGTGTGTGTAGTGTTTATGTGTGTGTGAGTGAGTGAGTGAGTGCACGCGTGTTTGTACGCGTTAGTATATTTGTTTATGGAGACGTTTCTAGAATAAATTTATCTGTTAAGCTCAAACATAAAAGCTGGAAGAAATTTTCTAGCTCCTCAATTTTGATCTCTCATATTAAAAGCAATTCAAAAACGACGTCTGATTTCGAGAAAATCGAAAGGTGCAGTAGAAAAATTGTAAGCTTTAGTTCTTATCCTTTCATTCTTTCCAATCTTAATTAATATTTTATTTATCAATTAATCTATTCTTTTTGATCATATGATGAATAGTATCGGAATGTGGTTTTCTTTAAGAAAAAGTTTAAAAATTGTTATTCATATAAATGTAACTAAATTCTAATTTTTTAAAAGAAATATATGAGATAGTTAAATCCTGCGTTCGGTTTGCATTTTATTTCAAACAGATTTAATATTTATATTTGTATTAAAAGAAACAAAACAGAAACATTTTTGACATTAAAATGAAGCTATTTAGCAAATTCTACAGTTACTTAGATCTTATTTATAAAGAATAACTTGCTTGAATGCCAATTCTTAGAGTTCTACACTTGCAATTTCTTCAATTTTTTAACAGCCGAATACAAAGTTATTGGTGTTTAATTCAAGCTCGCAAACTTGATTTAGAGAATTGTTACCACCACCCGCGCAATCAATGATTGTTTGTCTCGTCTGTTCATTGGGTTCACTTTGACAAAGTCCTATAGACCTCTGTTAAATTTCCGGAGCTCCCGACCGATGTAAGGCAATGGTTCGAACGATGGCGCGTAAATGTTTAAACTAAGCCCATATTGCTTGTCTTCTAAATAAATTATTAAATTGTGAAACTAATGGTTAAAACAATTTTACTTGTACAAATTATGTGGAAATTAAAAGAAGCAAACCAAATGAGCTAACACAATCAAGATTCAGATTTTGGCGATTTTGATAGTAGTGAAATTATAAAAATTTTCGAACGTTTAAAGTTGAAAGTAGACCTAGGAAAACATGTTTAAATACATGACGATGTACCTACAAATCCTATCAAATAAAGTTATAAATAATACGATTAAATAACAAAGTTATACCATTTATTAGGCAAGAAATGTTGGTTACATAATTACTATTCAGCCATAAATATAAACTTACAGTAGGTTTATTCACGGTTGGTGATATTAATTACTTAAATTAAGTTTTCATAAATATGATAAACATTTTTTCCTTAGTATTTAAACAGTCGCATGATAAAGCAATGCGTGAATTATTAGCCTATTCGGACGCGTTTCAGCTTTCCATGCTCATTATCACAGCAGAACGACAAGCGAAGGAATGAAAATGATACTACAATGCAATTATAAAATATATCAAATAAGAGACATAGCTCTGATTCATAGTAATTTTTCATTAATTGTATTTCACTGAAACCTTTAGCTGAAATATTCTCTATGATCTAACAAAATTATTCTCTAGCATTCGCCTTATTTGTATAAATTGTAAAATTAAGAATGCAGTCGCAACCCATTCTAAATCTACAGTCAGTCGAAGGTTTCGGCACGTTTCGAAAATCAAACCACAATATAGTGTAAAAAAATTGGGATGGCGGCTCTCACTCCTAATTCCGACTATTTTTTAGATCAGTATGGCATTTATAATTGAGATTTAGCTATATTTAAAACTATCATAATTTCATTAAATCAAGTTTGCAAGCTTAAAGAAAACACCAATCACATTGTATTTAACTATTCGTCGAACAACATAATAAAACTACCGTCCGCAACAAGTACTGATGCGTTTTAACCTTCCATGATTATCATCAGAGTACGTCGGAAAACTAACTAGCGATGATTAACCCGCATTGCATATATATGGAAATCAAGATTAGATATGCGGCATACACTAGAAGGTGTGACCAAGTTTTCGAGATTTTTTTCTGTTCCATTTTGTTTAATAACTTTTATTGTAAGACTGGAATATAATGCTGGCTCAACTTTTACCAATCAGTAGTTTTTAGGCAAATTTAGATTTCAGGACGGTATCTAACTTAATTACGACGTTACTACATAAATTCAGACCTTTTAAGTAGCTTTCACATCAATTTTGTGGATGTTAATAAACACCAATTATATTCTTTAAACTCGTCACACAACGAAAGATTGTCAAAATTACACTGTGCATGCTGAAAAAGCTGTCAACAGCTGCAAACAAATGAGATACAAATGAAAATCTTGAGTAGATAAATATGTTGCTAATCTCTTAGTGCATGCGTACGTAGTCAGTGTCTGGTTATTAGCTTGTAAGGAAGCACCAAGAACAGTCAATAATCTCAATCGTAGATTAAAGTTTCTGTATTTTCCTCCATATGGTCTTATAAAAAAGTCAATGACAAACTAATTCAAACATACATACACAATGGTAACATGACTGAAACTGCCACTATTCATAGATAGTTGGAATAACCCAGAAACGTTTGGCATTTCATTACTTATCAAACTTTGGTTTAATCAGTAGACCGTTGACAAAATAGCTCTGAAAATACTGTCGACACGTGCAGCTTTAAAATTTGGAGAGATGAAGTTAAAATCTCGTTGCCACTAACATGTGTGACGTAATTGAGCAATTCTTGCGAATATTCTAATCCATGTCTTTTAGTTTCTTAAACTTCGGCGCCATGCTTTGTGGACTACCCTCAGGCTCTAACTGATTGTCCACGGCACGGAAATAGTAAAAGTCAAAATAGTTAAATATGAAACCAACTAAGTTGTTAATTATCTGGTCCTTTATTTGCAAAAAAAGATATTAAATCCATTGTCTTCACTTATAATCCAAATATTTCGGCGTCCAGTTCCAGACCCTTTTGTCAATGGTTGTTTCATCGCACTAAATGTGGATAGCAGGCGTCATAACCTAGTTTTGCAAAACAAGGACCAGAAAATAAATCAATTTCATGTCAGGCAGAGGGAAAACGTGGGAGACCAAACACGACTCTCACTTACTTATGCCCTGCCAGAGTTTGCGTATCCAGCTGACTCCTCTTATAATATTATTGATTTATTTACCAAAACTACTATTTTTAACATTGCGCAAATCTTTCTTGACATGTATTCAGGAGGCGTTCTCAAATTAACGAAGACAAGATGTTCAGTAAATTCTTAGCAGTTGTTGCCGTTGTACTGTGTTGCCAGTTGTCTGTGCAGGCTATTACTGAAGCCGAGAAGTCAATGTTCTTAGATGGTCATAACAGCAGAAGAGCAGCACTTCTCAGTGGTACAGTTGCAGGTCAACCAAGGGCGAAAACAATGCCCCCACTTGTTAGTAAACAAAGTATTTTATTCCTTTTATTGATATTTAAATCTGATTGCTATTTGGTATAAAACTAACTTATAGAACACACAGGCAATACAATTTAACAATAATTGATTGCGCGGGTGGTGGTAACAATTCTTTAGGGACATATGACCGGTGATTTTATAAAACGCATACTGGAAAATATTTACCACCATAAAGAGTTCGAGCACTACATCTAAAGTAATCAAATTTTAAAGATCACTGTTTTGCCTAATGTAAATACGAGCATATATCAAATTTACCGAAAGTTTTACTATCTGCAATTATTGAAACGTTTTGTCACACACAATAAAAAATCATTCCATTTCATCATCTCAAATATTTATTACTGAAGAAATTTAGATTAATTCAAATACAAAATCGTAATGTAAATTTCAGAGCAAAGATTAAAATTGCACTCGCATATATACGAAACACTGCCAACAAGAATTTGCCTAAATTCAAAATAAATTTTCCAGTGAAATTTACTTCGTCAAAACATGCAAGGTTGGGCCTTGATTTTATGTGGTAACGTATGACCAAATAATTAAAAGGTTCCACATCGTTCTCTCTTGCTCTATCTTCTCGCCTGAAATATCCGTTTATTTCGTTTATATATATATATATATATATATATATATATATATATATATATATATATATATAATAATTTGTTTATATGAAAAAAGAAAATGAGTGAGTTTTATTTATTTCACAGAATTTTATTTTGTTGTCCACTTTGCAAAGAAACCAGTTAAATTGGAAAGAAAATTGAGATTTTGATTCTCAATTGTGCATTGCCTATTTTATTTATATTTTTGCTTTAATGTTACAACTGTCCAGATCTGGCACGATGGACTTGCAAGTAAGGCCCAGTATTGGGCTAACACTTGCACAGTTGGGCATGACTCATCAAGTGACCGTGAAGTTTCGCCATGGACATGGGTTGGACAAAACTGGGCTGGTACATCGCAACTATCCTCGTATGTACTGTAATTGTATACCAATTTCCTTTTTGAGTAAATGACATTTATTGTGATTTTGAAATATTTGCAAACTCTACTGAATTTCAATAGAGTATTTCTTCTTCAAATCTTGTGGATTTGATAAAATCACATCGCTATATTTTAATAGTCTGACTAAAAAATGTGCTCCTTCCATCACCTTTTACGTAGGCAAACGTTTCAGCATTGGACGGTTGGCATCATATCACTGCAGATATCAAAATAGAAAGTTTTTTAACTATTAGAGTTGGGTATGTGAGAAACTGAAATGTACGTAAGCCATAGCTTGACTATTCAAAGTATGTAAAAAAATTCTCGCATGCACAAATTAAAGTACTGTAACTCATTCGCTACATCTTTCCAACTGATTTGCTTGGTAAGTATTAAATTTATTATATTTCAATTCAAATATAAAAAGCCGTTTACACTTCGTATGCACTGGATATGTACATGCTCGAGCAGACAAGGTTGCAATATTTTAATCATGATTTATTGTGTGTTTTGTCGATATTTGGACAGATAAATATTTCTGGCACTATATGAATGTAAGTCTGATATACAGCACTTTTATAACCTATCATTTATATTTTCCTTCCACGTATTCTTATCTTGAGAATGTGTTCGTGAGAATTCAAACATATAGAGCAGAAAAGCACTGACTACTGCAGCTATAATAGAGCTTTAGCAATGCTAAAAAACGTCCAGAACGTATTTATCCATAATAATATATTGATACAAATTTAGCGCTGAAAATACAATAGAAATGCGT
Organism: Eudiplozoon nipponicum; assembly: GCA_029291075.1. Lineage (NCBI taxonomy): Eukaryota > Metazoa > Platyhelminthes > Monogenea > Mazocraeidea > Diplozoidae > Eudiplozoon > Eudiplozoon nipponicum. The sequence goes on from JAQBSW010005908.1 coordinate 31,700, forward strand.
TGAAATCGTACCCAACCTAAGTACCACCTACGTGTGCAAATAACTTAAAAGTTATAGGCCACTCAAAACAATTTATCCAAATAATTGGAAAACATTGTTATCCGTACTCCCAAATACAATGATAATTGTTTACCTTTATAAAAAACTACTGATGAATGAAAATTTATTACTTGATCACAATTATGAATCAGGCGGCCAAAATAGGGGTCAACGATGCTGAAACACTACAAGTCGCTCTATCATTTTATAGCTGACTCGTCCTTTTCATCTCACATCTATACTATAGGCTTACTCCCTTTCATCATTGGTACAGTTAACCCAATCCAGCTGTGATGATTGCCTACAAATTTCCCTGAAATATCAGAACAAAAAGTTACCTTTATTATAGTATTTGAGTACAATATACAAAACAGTGTTGGCTCATACAGCCTTTTCGTATAACTCTTGCTGACAATCAATTTCACAAAAACGGTAAAGTTCACTAAAGCCAAGTTTGTCATCAAACCTAAAATTAAATAATTAACTCTGGAAAATAGAAACGATAGCTCCTATAAAAGCACAAAATATAATTTGTCATGCAAATCAAAATGTTCGCAAAAGAAACAATTAAATTTCCCGTGTGCAGTTATCACTTTAAGCCTTCGTGGTGTGTGACATACATAACTCAAATCAATTAAAACAAAAGTACACAAATATATACATGTAGTCCAAATTTTAAACAGGAAAATATTATTAAATTGTTCATAATGTCATTATCCTCCACGCTACCTGGGTGACCTATTTAATCCATAAACTAATAGAAATAAAATCCAATTAAAGGTATATATATATATTACCTCAATTTTCAACAGAAGAAACAGACTACCACATAATTATTTTCATGATTTAACCCGGTATTCAGTGTTCTCTGTCTGCCCTACCAGGAAGTCAGCTCTTTCTAGCTGAGCTATTACAGTCTAGGTTTTTACAAGAAATTCGATTTAAGGATTTTCATACTATATATGACTAGTAAATTGGAAACATTTTTGTAAATTGTAGTGAAACATCGTATTTCAAACTCGTATGCATTTTAGAATATTTTAAAAGCAAGACCCGGAAAATATTTGCATATATATAGAACTGTTAGTCGTGAAATTTACTCTCCTCTCTATTCAGGAATCATATAGTGGTGAACTATATATGCAGTTATGCATAGGTACGCACCTATGAATTCTACAGTCTCCATGATTGCAAACTCATTTGCAGTAGTCAGTAAAGACAGTGTTTGTTGTCTAAACGTACCTTGAAAATCTACGATACCGAACGTATTTCAATTACCAATGAACAGAATACATCGTCCTCCTAGAGGTGATAAATACTCAATGGATAGCAGATCGAAAATACAAAGAGTGTGTATCAAATACACGTAGCAGTCAGCTATATTCAATCAAAACGAGTTTATAGTTGTTATAGTATAAAGAAAACTGTCGACCTAAATTTATGTTTCAATGGTTTACTTTTATTTACTTTATAAAACAAATAGCCAAAAGCTAAGTTTGAATAAAAATTTAATTTAACTTCAGATCAATGAGTATGTGGTGGAATGAGTACAGAAGCTACAATTACACAGCAAATTCTTGTGCAGGAGTATGCGGCCACTACACACAGGTCAGTTCTAGCAATACAATTATGCATAAATATTCTACCATTACTTCTGCGTAGTTAACGAACTCGAAAACTGATTTAACGTTAAAAGAAACATGTTGCGCGACGGGGAATACATTATTTACCTGATTTTCAGATTGCGTACCGAATTGTTGGAATCCAATGTCATCATGATTTCCCCATATATCTAGTGAGTTGTCAGTGATTGTCCTTAAATCACTGTAATCTCATTGCGAAGAATGTGTACATACAGACATATACACAAACCATTTTGACATGCACTTTCCTAGCATTTTATTAAAAAACAAGTTATGCTTAAGAGAACTAACGACAGGTATAAATGGGGCAGTTTAAATTAATATTTCCACTTTAAATACTGATTGTCAACTTAGTATGATATGAGCTTTCTATTGAAAAAGATATCCGTAACTGAATATCGAAAATTATGGAGAAAAAATCAGGAAGACAGCGGATGCAAACAAATCGGATCGCAACCCGATAATCAGGTAAATTCGGTACGCAATCCGAAAATCAGGTAAACTGATTTAACTTTTTTGACTGTCCTATGCGGTAAAGGTACGAGTAAGCACGAAGCGAATGAGCACGAGATTATGCACTCCGATTACGCTGTCTTTGGTTATCCTTCTGGTTATATTTGAACTAATTTGTTACTACGTGCGCAACGCGTAATACACACAATTGAGCTAAAATCATATTTGACCATTATTTTCAATTCGGTCAATGATTTGAAGAAACTAACACTAAGTTTACTGTTGACTACTTAATCATACTAGTAGATACTCCGTGTTGATTTTAAAATTTGCGCGCGGAAGACAGTTAAAGGCTATTCAAATGCTATAATGCCGATTTAAAAAAATCTTCTTGTTCTATGTAAGTAGGCATCGAAAAATTCTAACAATGTTCCAGGATATTGAAAATAACAAATTTACACTCATCTTAATTGCCCAGAAGTTAATGAGTAGAAGCCAAACAGGATTGTAATATAAATAACTTTATCAGTGCTTCAAAATGAACTAGCTTGTCTGGCGAAAACAAAATTGAATATATTTGCTTTAAATCAGTGTGACTTTCTAAGCTTGTATGAAGCAAAATAGGCATCATGCTATAACAAGAGCAAACATATGAGCATTATCTGAAGGTTAGTTTGAATTAAATGAGTGCTTATAGACTTCCTACTACAACATTCAATTTATCTCTATGTTTCTCACTATTCATCTCTCGCTCTCTTTCACTTTTTAGTGTATTAACAATAGTTTTAATTATTATAATCAAGGCTGCGCTCTTGATATAACCACCTGATCCATTAATAACCTACATATGTCAGTATAAACTAAGAATTGTATAGTGTAGAAAAGGCAATTCATCCAGTAGACCGGTTTCGACCTTATTGGAAACTCAGCACATACTGGCCAGAATTTGCTGCGGACAGGGCCCGAACCTGGGCATATCTGCTTCGGAAACTGGTGCTCTAATCACTGAGCCACCCTGCCACACACTACACTATACACAATTTCCAGTTATGTACTAATTAATGTAACTTAGTTAGCCTTTTTTTCTTTAGGGGGAGCTCATATGGCATCCATTTAGACCCAAAGTTTCAAATAACCATCCCAAATATGTTATTTCTGAGCAGACACCACACTACATGGGGAAGTGGTATTGAAATGAACATTTATATAATTAAACGAACATTGGTTGAGCGGGCTTTGATAACAATTATTATAATCAAGGTTGCGATCTTGATTATAGCACCTGACCCATTAATAATCTACATATGTCAGTATAAACTAAGAATTGTATAGTGTAGAAAAACAATTCGTCCAGTAGACCGGTTTCGTCCTTATTGGGAACTCATTATGTACAGGCCAGAATTTGCCGCGGACAGGGCTCGAACCGGGGCATGTCTGCTTCGGAATCTGGTGCTCTAAACACTGAGCCACCCTGCCATACACTACACTACGCACAAATTTCAGTTATATACTAACTAATGTAACTTAGTTAGTCTTTTTTCCTTTAGGGGGAGCTTATATCAAGATCGCAACCTCCAGTATAATAATTGTTATCACCGAAACCACGATTTGTTTTTACTGCACGTGCTTAAAAAATAGTTTGTAAATAAACGAATTTAAGTGTTACGATAGACTCTGCTAGAAATGACATCTATAAATTTGTACATATCGTACCATACTAGAAAAATCAGCAATCATCTTAAAGTTTGGATTCGATAGTAATTCTATATTTGAATTCTAAGTAACTAAAATAAATACCAACCAAATATTTGGTTAACCAGTTGCATAACATTTGACTTTCAATGAGCATCATTTGAGAATTTAGGCAAACTGACTAACGAGGGTTAAACTGCAATGCATGTATAACGTACTCGGTTTATGGAAAACACCAATGTTTCTTCAATAAATTGATATATATATATATATATATATATATATATATATAAAGTGAATTATGTTTATTTTCTCCACAAACACTCAAAAGAACTTATGATAAATTCATACAAATCTTAAAAGCCGATGTCGCAATTGTAAATAATGAGCACATCAGATTGAGATTCAAATATAGAGATAAATGTATGGGGCTGATCTGGTGCGTTCCTGTGTAATTTTCCGTTCCTTACTTTCTTGCAGTTTAATAAATTGCATACAGCTTACTTATATATACGTTTCTAGTGATCGTTACAGAATTATGTTTGAAAAAATTTTTAAATTCAAAAAGAATACAGAAGAGTACAGAAAAATAATATAATCGAGATGTTATTTTCATTTTTTGGCGAAGATTTATGATAAATTCATACAAATCTTAAAAGCCGATGTCGCAATTGTAAATAATGAGCACATCAGATTGAGATTCAAATATAGAGATAAATGTATGGGGCTGATCTGGTGCGTTCCTGTGTAATTTTCCGTTCCTTACTTTCTTGCAGTTTAATAAATTGCATACAGCTTACTTATATATACGTTTCTAGTGATCGTTACAGAATTATGTTTGAAAAAATTTTTAAATTCAAAAAGAATACAGAAGAGTACAGAAAAATAATATAATCGAGATGTTATTTTCATTTTTTGGCGAAGATTTATGTTAATTGTTTGTTATTTGTCCTTTTAAAAATATGCCATCACATATCACGTTCAAGCTAATTACTCGTAGTTTTAGGACTATAATTAGTACTTTCAATATTATTATCTTTGTTGTTGTTTTTCAAACTACTGTTGTTTTAAAATAATTCATTTTAATAACTAAAGTACTTTCTCAGGAACCATAAAAGGTGCATGCAGATAAAAAATCAAGCATTCATAAAATTATCTAAAAACCAAAGTCAAATAGACTATAAATTTATCACAAAATAGAATAAAAAATTAACGGGAAATAGAACAGGCATAAAAATAAGATAAAAATGAACTTTAGAAATACAGTTAATTGGAACTAATAAATTTCTTTCGTATGATTGGATTATTTTTCTGCTCAATCTTAGAACTAATATCCAAATGTGTTGATCTGTCTTCCTCAGGTAAACATGCATATAACATAGTACGACATTGCGTTCCGCATCTGTCCTCCTGATTGCTTGTAGATTGAGTTGAAAGTTTATTGTAATGTTCATATTAATAACCGGTACCTACAACATTTTATAGCTACGCATCTACCAAATGGAGTAATAAAGCCTGTTCTGATTTTTTATACGGAAGATAAAGGATCTTCTTTAAATCAAGTTTTTGTGCTAGAAGTAAAAACCAATATCATTGTATTCATCTAGTCGTCGGACAACATGAGAAAACAACTGTCAGCCACACGTACTAACGCGTTTCGACCTTCCATGATCATCATCAGAGTACGACGGCAAACTGATTAGCGAGGCACAAACCGCATTGCATGTATATAGAATGTAGTAGTCTCGCATACATTGTACTTGATTGGGAATTTCGGTTTTACAATTACTATGCAGTCGCGAACATTAACATTTTGTTGATTTCGCCCCCCCCACACACATATATATATATATATATATATATATATATATATATATATGAACTACAATTAAACGGCGTCATTGATTGCGCGGGTTGCGAGTCAACAATTCTATAAACCAAGTTTGCGAGCGTGAAACAAAACTAATCCCGATGGGGTTAACCAGTCGTCGGTACAACATAGCAAAACTACCGTAAGTCCACGTACTGATGCGTTTCGACCTTCCGTAATATCAACAGAGTACGACGTAACTTGACTCACGAAATGCATTTATATGGCAAGTTAGATATGCGGCTCTCACCTCTAGAAGTCTATACTTGTAATTGTACCTATTGTCAATCTTATTATAGCATATTTATTTCGCGTTTTTTGGAGCACATACCGGAGTCGGGTGCGATACATGTAGTTTGTGTTTTGCATTCATCTACATCCCCACATATCTTCTAATACGAAGAATGAAAAATGTTGCTTTCTCTATTTAAATAAAAGCAAAGGTTTCAAGCATGCTTCCCTATTTGAAGGCAGTTTCTACAAGTAAACATTGTGCAGCCCATTTTAAACAAATAGTCTTTGTGCACTGACACTACCGTAGGGTTTTCGAATCATCAGGCAAATTTATATTTAATTTTATATTGCACTATATTGACCCGATTCACAAAATGGGCTAACTAAGCTCCCACTATGGATTTTGTATGGTATAAATAAGGGTCTTCTTTTTTAAATTTTTACATCAAAATATTGATTTCTACAAAACTTTCTTTTTAGATGGCATGGGCAGAAACAACTCACGTTGGTTGTGGCTTTAGAAATTGTCAATCAAATGATTTCCCGTATGGTTATTCCATCGTTTGTAATTATGGCCCAGGGTAAGTAGAAATTCCGTCTACATTTTATTTGCTTTTTAATAATCTTGCCACTTATTCACTGTGTTGGATAGCGAAAATTAATGTTCGTGTTAAAGAAAGGAGTTTAAGAATGAAGAGATTACCCTCAGGGTAAGGATTTATTTATTACGCCAATAATTGAAAAATGCGTTATAAGGAAAGTGTACCGCCGTAGTGAATCGCATTGAAGTAATTCGTCAAAATTAAATTTTATTTTCTTAGAGAAAGATTTTTTGTCTATTAGGAAGTCAATTTAAAGTGGTTCAGCGGCTATCAAGTTGAGTGCATTGATTTACTATCGATTTCACCTTAAGCATTTGTTAGTTTGATCCTTGTTCAGATAAGTAAAACACTAGAAACTAAAATTTAAAGTTGAAATTTTACTATTCAGATTTCGCCCTTTAGCACACTTCAAATTGCTATTAAGTTAATAATAACGTGCTATTGCTAATCTTAATCCGACAGGCTTCATAGAAGAAACTCCAATGTAGTTGATGACACATTCAACCAAAACTATTCGGAAAGTTTGTTCCCAGAAGATAATATAAGACGAGACCATGTAACATATGTAAACAAAGACGTAACCTCAAGAGACACCATAACCTTGTTTTCAATATATATCTTTAATTTTGTTAACAACTACAAAGGAATCTGCAACCGAAATATTGCCTATAAGGTTACACAATGGTTCATGTATTTTCATTCATTAGATTAAATAAACGCCCTGTCGATCGGTCTGTGTAAGTTGACCGGCAACTTGTGTGAGTAAATTGGTAATAAATAATGGAGATCAACATTAACGGCTGTTTCTATTTAATCACTGGCAAAGAAAAATTTGATGTCTTCAATAACGTCCATACTTTAGCTGAATTAAAGGTGCCTGTTTGTTTTGTTTCTTCTTTATATATATATATATATATATATATATATATATATATTCTTTTGTTTGTAATTGAGCAGAAAATGTGAAAGAACAGCTCTTGTGTCTGATAAAATTTCTTTTTAACTTTTCACATGGAAAAAGTAATATGTAATATGTGAGCTTCATGGTGTGAGAAGCTAATATATGCATTTAAACTTTGCGTGTTTACTAGTAAATCCGTTTATTTACGAACATGTTGTGGCCTGGTTTCTGTGATTTAAAGGCTTTACTAATCAACTAGGCTAAATCTACCCTTTTCTTAAATCAGCATTCTTTTATCGTTTGCAAATTTGTTTAGAAATATTTTTCCGTATTATTGTTATTATTGTAATAATTTTTGCATTGTTCATATGCAGCACCAGTCGTAAATGCATTTTTTTAAATTTTCAAATCAAATGTAATGCTTGTGTGCGAATATAAATATTTGATATTTTAAGGAACTCGTAAGTCTTTCTGAAATTACTTGCGTTATTCTTTTTGCTAGTTGGGGGGTTCATATGCATTTCTAAGACTGGCATAAGTGCAACCCCATTATTTTAGAGTCAAATATGTTTTATTCATCAATTTGTAATTACATTGTTTTATAGTTAAATCTTGTTTATATGTTAGAAGAATCAATCCACGCATGGCTCTAGCTTCCATGTAGCTTAATAGCTTCATAAGACACTAGATAAAATGTGAAATTGCTTTATTGTAAAAACTTAAATTATATTGCTTTGTAGGTGTACACATGTCCAGTCTGCTGACATAGAAGAGCATGATCTCGTTCTTAATGCATAGACATATACAGGCATAAGCGGAGAAAATGTCCCTTTAAATAAAGGGTTTTATAGAAGCCTACGCCAGCAAGTGGGAATTGAGTAAGTGTCTCAAAATCACCCGGTTCGACGCTCGATTCTTGAGGATTGTCACTCAGTTATGCCAGTGACGATAAATTGCTGCGTAGTCAAATGACGAATATCACGATAGTGCTTGCCTATGACTTGTACATATCCATCCAACTACCTGAATTTCCTGATGGGCATGAAGTATAAGCAACTATCTCAGTGCTCTTTCTAACAAAATCGGCATTATTTTACGATATATCACAGTGATATAGAATCTAACAGTATTCGAACATAAAGAGAGAGCTTTCAAAGCTATCATGATTAATGCATCCTCACGCTCAGCAGACATTAACCTCGACCCCACTGAACGAATTCGTCGGCTCATTGAACTATTCAGGCTGAGAGAGGTATTGTTCATCATCCTCCATATCTCAGTAGCGTAAAAATAATCGTCAGTGTGCACGATTTTGACTTTTAATTTGGTGCACAAATGCAGAGGCGGTTCCAGAGTGATTTGCATTAATTGCCAATTTCAGCGGTATCTAGACGAATATGTCTAGAAAGATCTGAGTAAACTATCAGTCAAATGGCATGTTGGACTTGTGACAAACTAAGCATATCGGTAAATTTATTTTATGAAGTATGACAATTGGGTATCTAATTCCAGGCCTTACATTAATGCAGGTAGATTCGTAGTTTATTAGCGCACACGGCATTAAAATGCGCAAAAACGAAAAAACAGCATAACAGTGTTTCCTATAACTAATTGTGAAACTCCACAAATTTAGAAGAACACTTGTTCACAACCATACAGATCAGTCATAGCTGTGCGCACACTGTCTTCAAAAAGAAGACTGTGGACTATTCATTTCTTTGAACAAAAAAAACTACTAAAAGGAATCGTTCGATACTTCGGTTATCGTCAAATTTTAATTTAGTCATTTAATTTAAATCTTTATGTTTGTCAGAACCGCTACAAAACAAATTGAAAACAGGTGATGTCAATATTCATAACTTTCCACAATTCCAGTCTTAAAGTGAAATTATATGTTTATTCAATTTCATGTTATAATATTTTTTACTCTTTTAGTGGAAATTACTATGGAAAACGGCCATACATAAGAGTCTGAATATCGAGGAAACCCGAAAAGAGTTACAATTATATTTAAAATTGTAAATGATGTTTTCGTTTATCTCAATTTGATTCAATAATAATATCAATTTGTTTCAGTGATTTTGCGTTAAAGATAGGCTTAAATAAATTTTGTGGTAAATTGATGATGTTTTTAATTGACATGGGGACAAAATACGTTAAAACAATATTAAAGATTAAACGAAGATCGGTTGCGCGGGCGGTGATAACATTTATTATAATCAAGGTTGCGGTCTTGATATAAACACCTGACTCATTAATTACTTACATATGTCAATATAAACGAATAATTGTATAGTGTATTAAAGGCAATTCATCCAATAGACCGGTTTCGTCCTTATTGGGAACTCATCATGTACTTGCCAGAATTTGCCGTGGACAGGGCGCGAATCTGGGCACGTCTGTTTCGGAATCTGGTGCTCTAACCACTGAGCAACCCTGCCGTGCACTACACACAAATTTCATTCTTATAATAACTAATGTAACTCGGTTAGTTTTTTCTCTTTTAGGTGGAGCTCCTTCTGTATCCATTTCGACCCAAAGTTCCATAACCATCCCCAATCTGTCATTACTGAACAGACAAATGTTCACTTCAATACCACTTCCCTATCTAGAGTCCAGTGCAATTCTGTCAAGTCCTGATGATTTCAAATTAAGTACGCCGAAGGTCTGGTATATGAATTTCCATTTCTATATTTTGTAATGTTTAGCTCATTAGCATCAAATCCTGCCCTTATAATTTAATACAATAACAATTCCCCAAGCGGCCTTTCGAACATAACGGTAGCAGAGTTATTGATATTGCATGGAATTTTTTCAAGGATGTCAGTAGAATAAAATTTAATATGAATATTATTTTAAAGTAAAAACAAGATCTTTGTGAACCCGTTTTTCGAAGATTACCATTCTCGAAGTTTTGGAAACGAACTACAGCATTGAGGGCTAACGACACTGTAAAGACGCTTTGCGTATATTTAGATGACATTTACTGATTATATAATAAAAATTATCGTTTACTGCAGGTAAATCGGCAATCCATTTATAGTAACAAAATTTGAAAACAAAGATGTAAATAGTACGTTCATTCAATGAGAATATCTCGTTTCTGTCATAGAATAAACGAAGATGTATGCAAATATATGCTGTATAATGGACATCTTGCACACGCGTTTTTAGCATATTTTAAAATACGTAAGAAGAAATACACACATTAGTAACAATAATATTTATTTAGACACAGTCAACATACTTCTAATTATTGCATCAACTCACTTCGACAAAACTCGTTTACAGTTGATGATCTGCCTCCTTTCACCATTAGATTCAGCATGACGTAGCACCTGATAAAAATGAAATTATTTAATTCAAGGTTAAGATCTTGATATCAACACCTGCTTTATTATGTACGTAGATTTGTCAGTATAACCTAAGAATTGAATGATGTAGAAAAGACAATTTATCCAGTAAACCGGTTTCTTTCTTATTGGGAACTCATCAAATACTGTCCAGAATTTGCCGCCGATTGGACTCGAACCTGGATACGTCAGCTTTCGAATCTGTTGCTCTAACGACTGAACCAAATGCAGCCGACCATTTTGCTATCTAAAGCAATGAACAATTTGCAAGACAGTAAAAGTCAGATAGGTTTCTTTTACAACACAAAATATTTTCACATAATATCTGATCAACCAACGGATGGAAATCACACTTAGTAAGACAAATTACGTCTGACGAGTCGAAAGTTTCTTATTAAAACTCATATTAACCTGGCTCAATCCCCTTCAAATTAAACATGCGATCTGATTGATTACGAGCACTAAGAAACACAAGCTACATTTTCAAAAGAGAGGAAAATTAATTAATCTTCTTTGATTTAAGCATCAAATGATGTAAAATAGTTTAGCCGAAATAAATTAATCCAAAAACTTGTGAAATTGAACATTTTCGGGAAGCAAATATAGAAAATTTCCTAGAACTATAGTTTTACACCACATATTTTATAAAAAAACAAACTTGAAGTATAAATAACTAATTCACTGAATTGAATAATCATAACCAGTTTTAGGATATCTCCACAAATATAGAATAATTATCAAAGTTTGAATGTCAATAATAAGGATACGGTAAGAAAATGAAATCTCAACGGCATTATTTCTAAATAGTAAGTAAAATAACGGCATTACAAATCCTGTTGTTAAAGTGGCTATGGTATGCAACCGTGCCCCAAAACAAATCTTAATGTTTTCTTCAAATCAAGTTCACGAGCTTGAGATAGGCAAAAATCGTATTGTATCCATCCAGTCGCACAACATAGCAAAACTACTGTGAATCACATGTATTACGGAGTTTCGACCTTCCATGATCAGCATCATAGCACGACGGCAAGCTGACTAACGAGAGTCAAACTGAGATGCGTATAAGCTATGGAAATCCAGATATGCGCCTCTCACTTTTTATAGACTTGCATACGATGTACTTTGGTGGAAATGTTGGCTGCATAATTTCTACGCAGACACAATCATAGAAATTGTGTAGTCTTTACTACGCATAAATAAGTTACATAATAAAAAAACATTGATTGCACGAACGGTGATAATAATTCTTAAGGTCAAGGTTGGGAACTTGACATAAATAGCAATTCCACTGGCTCTATCCGCACAATCAATTATTGTTTAATTCACAATGTGAAATTTTACGTAAAAATTCAATAGTATACGCTAAATGAACGTTCTACTGTTAATTATTAGTAGGCAGACACATTTATTAACTATTGAGTAATTTCTGAAAACCCGTTACTAACCAGTGAAATTTAAATTTAAGATCAGGATTGTAAAAGACAGGAATACAATTGAAAGCATTTGAACAGAAAAGATTAATTTAACATAAAAACTAAGAACAGTTATCGTAGATTTGTGCCGAACAATTCATTTTCAATAAGTATTGATATTGAGCTATATATATTGTCAAGATAACAAATAAATATAGTCAAGGTTACGATCTAGATATAAACACCCGACCCATTATGCACATACATTTGTCAATATAAACTAAGTATTGCTTCATGTGAAAAAGGCAATTCATCCAATAGACCAGTTTCGTCCTTATCGGGATCTCATCAAGTACTGTCCAGAATTTTCCGCGGACGGTGCACGAACTTTCTGGACAGTACGTGATAAGATCTCAATAATGACAAAATCGGTCTACTGAATGAATAGCCTTTTCCACACTATTCAATATTTAGTTTATACAGACAAATGCATGTACACAGAGGGTCAGGTGTTTATATCAAGATCGCAACATCGATTTAAATAAGTGGTGCGTTTGCGTACCTCCAATATGCATGCCACCGCAAATGCACGTAAATTTGTTGAATTTTAATGATTTTAGGATAATTATTTGACATATAGCTTCACTATTCTCTGTGTGCTGAAGGAGATGTTAACTTTAAACATAAGGAAAATTTCTATTTGGTATTCAATTTAACCAACACGTAATTAATTAGGTTGGTAGATTTCCTTTAAATAAATTTTGTAACACAAACCTGGCTCGGACTTATTACCATCGGCATTAAGACCGGAACTGAAAGCCTCGATAACGACTTAACCAGAGGTGTGGCCCCAAAAGCATCCTACGCACAAGGACTGAAAGCAGAGATAGTCAGTGCGCCGGTACAATACAGAAAGAGTTTCAAAGCAGCTAAATCATAAAGATGAACCCATGAAATCAAAATTAGGCTGAGCCATACGATTTGCAAAAACCTACCAACGGATAATGGAGTAGTTATACATAACGCCGCTGCACATGGTGCGCCTGTGAGCACGATCGTAAAAAAAAGTTCAAAATTAAAAAAAACAGTAAACAGAAAGTCAACTTCGTCATTATTCAAAAAAGTACATTTTGACTAATGAACTGCAACACAAACCAGCAAGGTTCCACTGCAAGCTATTACCACCAATAGGAACTGTAAAAATAAGCACATCATCGCGGACGCTTAGACTTGCAAACTGACTAATGTGATAAAACCTACATAAAATGAGAACCGTATCAACTGACGATTTGTCACGCTTTACCAGCATTCCAATAAAATACAATGGACATCATGTGTCTAAAAATGAAATTTAACAATTTCCAATATAAGTTATTGTCCCCAAAGATTTCATAAGGATGCAAATAAATCGCACTTTACAAAGAACATGCGGATAACCTACACTGGTACATCTCAGAAGCTGTTGACAGCTGACACTCAGAAGCAAGACAATGACGCGATTTATGAATCAAATTCCTCATCGAAATAAAAAAATAAATCTCTTCCACTTCTTGTCACATAAATCAGTCGGCAAGGAAGTATTAATTCTAAAGAACACATTCTGTTGTGCAGTGCCATCATCGTATGATTTTCTACCGCATTTGACCATTGCGGGATCGTTGATAGCACTCACAGGTCGGCAAAATCTTGATTCCATTAAATTTTCAGGTGCACAGCCTGTCTGTTTCTGTGATTAATGGGTTCGTCCTGGTCCCATCAATTTTAAGCTTCCCACATGTGTACTGCCCAACGAAAATGCTGTAGTACTAAGTTCAAACAAAACCAGAAAGATAAATCAAAGTCAGCATTAACTAAAGGTATACTCTCAAGCACAAATGCGTTCTGTGTTTACTGGCGACTCACCAGTACCAGCATGTATGTTTCCTGCTTCCCGTCTGTTTCGGTATTGTTTGTTTAATCCAATTTTATTCTCGTTGTTCCAATAAAATAGACTTTATAAATTACCATATATTGCAATTGAGCTAAGTTCTGGCGAAAAGAAATAGCCTTGTTGTACATACCTGCTTCATTATAAATTATACCTCCATACATGATTTAAATCTAAATCAAATAAATAATATATATATATATATATATATATATATATATATATATATATATATATATATATATATATATACTAAAGGCAATGATCTGATTAAATTTAAATAGTCGGCATAAAGTAGAATTTCATAAAAGACTATATGCAACTTTTCTACTAGACCGGTGTCGTCCTTAGTGTGAATATCTTGGTAGTAATCAGAAGTGCAACCGCCAAGGATCATACCCGAAAATATATAACTTAGCTGATTATCATCGCTATTGCAATTTAGTTTTCGTGGTTCTTCTACGTCATTTTACATTTTCATTGTGAAGTAAACAAAAATCATCTAAAAATGAAATAAACTATAACAATGAAAGTACAGGAACAATTAATTGCATCTAATAGAGCGGAGTTACATACTTTACATATATATTCTGTCATATTTGCATTGAATACCAGTGTATGAGCCTGTTGAGTTTGATTATCTCAACTCAATACCGTTAGAATCAAAGGCTGGGCTAAAAGAACTATCGGCGGAACCAACCTGGTTCAGCAGGCCGATGAAGTGACAAATAATGTCATAAAACAAACAATTGAATTTTACCTGGCCCTTGTTTAGGATCATAAGATCGTTTGCTTTCTAACTAATGTTTGATTGAGAGATACCTGTATCCACTCATCGGAAACTTTCATCAGTCTACAGCTCATCACAGCAAATGAGGACTAAATAATTAAGCAAGTGTAAATTTTCTTCAAAACGCTTCATTTATACAAATGACAGGATAATCACATTATAGTTACTGACGGTTCACTAGACAGGCGTGAGTCGCATACCTGTTTGTTTCTATAGCTGCGAATTATTGAGTTAAATAACTACATGCACATGCACATCCATCCAAGTGTTTTACTCTTAATATGTGGAATGATATAATCAATGGTGACGTCACTGATTGGGTAAGGGGTACAGTAATATTGAGTACTTAACGGTTGTAGAAACACATGTTACACGTGTCCACCTAGCTATTACGAGAGTAGCCTCTAAAAATATAAATGAAGCGGTTAAAATGAAATTTCATATTTACTTTATTACTGACTTTACTTGATGTGATGACCTGTGGACTGTTAAAGGTACCCGGAAATAGGTACTTAAATATATAGATTAAAAATATACACTAGAAAAACCCTTTTGAGTTTAGACAATGATCAGGTAATTGTATAACACACAGTCGCGCACAGTTTCAATTATTTCAAGCAGATGAACATATCCGAGCTGAGCAACTAACGCTTGAAAACAAGTTTTTTAATTAATCTTCATTACTATACCAAACGGATTAATTTTAATTACCCATGTCCGAGGCCACGCGTATTTGGCATTTAGAATAAAAAAAGCTAGTAAAAGTAAAGCATAAATTTATTAACCGCTAGAAGCGAAAATCTACATGTTGCACCAAAGAAGTCGTAGAAAAATAGACAACAGTGGTTTCAATTTGCACGAATTCAACCAAAAAAATCGATGTAGACAGCATAGAGGGTTTTACATACATCAAACCACAAACAATGAAACAAAAATAAAATTATATTTTATTAAGGTGATGACTCCATTTGAATTCGGGCATTTGTTCTATTAATTAGTGTCAACATGCTGAAAAAGCTATCCGAAAAGAATATCTAATTGTTAGAATAAGAATTGCTATTCAACGTCATCTCTTTCCAATACACCAACAGTTTTTCAGCAAGATACTTTTACTAACTCAAATGGTTGCTAGATAAATGCAACAGGATGTAGAAGAAATTAAAGGAAAGTGAAGCGTAAATCTCAAAGTATTGGTTGCGTGAACAAAATCAGCATATCTTAAAATTAAAATAAAGCAACAAATAAAAAAACAAAAATTTGCTGTACAATAATGAAATTAAGTAAATCTTTACCAACAAAATTCACACGTCGGTGCAAAATAATTAAGTTTCCAAAATACTCTACACAACTTTATAGGCGAAATCTTGTGTATGTGTGTGTGTGATTGTGTATGTGTGGTCAAACTAAATCCCCATAAGTAAAACTTCAATATATTTCACGCGCACATTAACGTTCAAAATGTTTTTCCTGGACGTAAGAAAGCTTTCTTTTGTGAAACAATACGCATGCCGTCAAAGATAAGAAGCAATATATACATCACTCTGAACATAATAAGTGGTCAGTTGTCACTGTGTTACTTAAATCGCCCGAATGACTAGCTTGCAAATCGCGCTCTTCTCAAATTATTACCGGAAAGATGTCATTAGCAAATTTTAGCTGAAGAATATTTAGTTGTTAAGCTAACGAGACAGCCAATCAGGAAGTAGCAAAATAGGAATTTTTATCGATAGCAGCAGACAGAACTTCCTTTTAATTAGTTTGGCAAATAATCGAACGCCTCTCCTTTGTTTCTTATGTGTGATGATAGCTATTTGTATCTATTACTCTGATGTTTTACAAAATTCGCAGATAGTATAATCAAATAATGATATTAGTTATAATGTTCTGCCAATGAGTGATGTAATCCAGCATAAGCCAATATTACTAAATAAATTTAATTAAAAATAGGAAGAACAAAAAGGAGTGTGAAACAGAAAAGAAGCACAGCTCATGTATGCGAGGGAAAACCAAAAATATCAGATACATCAAAATCGGATTTTATGTATAGGTGTACAAACATTTTTCTTAATTAGTGTTAAAAACAACTTGTTGTGAGTATTCAATTAGCTTATTTAAAAATTAAACAATACATAATTCTCACATAGGTGGAAAAGCAAGTTAAAACAGGTAATCAATACTCATAATTGAGCAACAGAAGGCCACTCTTTGTCCACAGATGTAGTATGTTAGTGTTATCGTTATCTTAGTAGAGACTGGAAGCTATATACTACTACGGTTAAATTAAGTAGAATGTCACAGAGACATACATATTAACAAATCAACTAGTGAATAGGTCAGACACGCTCTAGTGACAAACGTCAATGTGGCAAAACCAACAGTCCGATAGAAATAAAAAAGTTACGGTTCCAGCTGGGTCAAGCAATATTGACAAGCAAATTCCACAAATTGAGAAATCAATGTAATTGAAAATAGAAAAGCATGCATATCATTTATTCGTATCGAAAAACTTTTACCAGAGACCAATGTTTCCTAAACAAAAATTAAGATACCTGGGATAAAGGCTGTACACAGATCGGAAGAAGTTTAACGCTGCAAAATAAGAGGGATTGCATATATCAGAAGACACGATAAAAGCCGAAATTAGTGAAATAGAAAGACAATAGAAAAAATGGTGAATGGGTCACGAAACAGTGATTAATGATGTTGTACTCTGTCGATTTGGAATTCATTGTAGTCTGTTTGTCGGAATTGTTTTCGTATTTATTCGCAGATGTCTAGATTAAGATTTATACAAAAGAACATCTGCAGGTAAGCGTTATTACGCGTTGTACACAAGGATGCTGATACTATTGCCACATTTTTTAATGAAGTTTAGACAATTATTTTGATATATGATGCCGTAAAAATGAATAATGTCATAAAATACCAGTTGGGCGTTTGCAAGAGAAAACATTCTTGTAAATGCGCATAAAAATTTGACTAAAAGACTAGGTTTAAATTAGTTGCCAAAGAATTAAAACAAGAAATTGAAACCAACAGTGTGTTAAATAAAAAAAATCACAGGCGGATTAAGCAGAGTTAAAGTTAGTTCACAAAGGTGAACATAAGAAGAAATAAAAATTTCCCTCAAGGGATACGAAATTCATCACAAACAATTAGAGACAAAAGTTACTCTGTATCATCCAACAATGAGAAAGAAATCAAAAAGTGATTAGATAGCTAATCAAGTCTGAAATACTTTAGGCCATTGGTGTTGACTAGGACACACCTGGTCCAATGTTACACGAATTGTTTTTCAAATGGAAAGTTGAGTTGATGATTGACCAGGCCAATGATCATTTGATGCTCGAAAATTACAAAGCAAATGCCTTATTGCCTCTGCCCTTACACAGCCCACATGTCTGTCGCAACATCACATTCGTGTAGTGAAAATTAGTTCGCATCTGAAATTTCTATCATTAAGAATAGATTCTGTTCCGGGTTTGGTGTGAAGAGTTGACAGAGGTGGTTTAATTAACACCACATGGGTTATTTATAGTGAAGTGAAAACAAGACAAACACGCCTTGCTTGAAGCAACGTTTGCTGATTTGCAATACATTTGTCAATAACGATTTGTCCGCAGCTTCATCAACCAAAGACACGTTCATGCATGAAAAACCGACAGTACACACATAAATTCTGATGTCTAAACGTTTCGCGTGACCGTCTTCTCTCGGAGAATAACAATGCCGGTGACAACGAAGTATTGTTAATAGTTTTGCGCTAAGGAATTAAATTAAGTGCGTTCATTCTATTTGAATGTCCTCCAGTCACTATCAATCGTCAATCCACAGGACAACGTCAAGCGAATTTTGCTTGGAGTAAAGTGAATTCAGGAATTCCTTCAAGTCGATTTTTACATTTGCGTAACTGATGTTGCTGTTGTTGTTGCACTGTACAAGACCACAGTGATCATAAAATCTACCGCCGTAGACAAAATTTAAACTGTACACTGGTCGCTTCTGAAATATCACAATAAAATTTTCAATTAATAATTTTTTTCATCACATTCGACATTTTTATGTTGTATATTTGTAGAATATAAATTAAACAGTTATTACAGGAGAAATAAAGCGTCAATTTATTTAATCTATATAAAAACTACAGTAAACATCGTGTTTAAATTGAAAAAAAAACATTACTTGGCATAGTGCTAAGTGGTCTCCACAATAATGACGGTTTACAAATAAAATTCTCTCGTTTAGACAGCTATGGACGTCTTTTTATTTAAAAAAACTTCCAAGTGAAAAAGCATTTTCATACGCCTTGTTCCCATCAAAGTCGAAATGAGTTGAGTTGGTATCACAAAATATTCAGTTATAAATTTACATGCAACACCGCTATGTTGTAAACACCAGATTATTATGTGCTCCGATAAGCGTGAATTCATTTAGATACGCATCTATTATATATTTTTTGTTGCGAAGAGCTAATATATATTCAATTGCATATTAGGCGTTGCGGAAGAATGTGTGTAAGTACGTACATCTAGGTCAATGGAATGAAATCTGTTGTTCCTACTTACTTTCTAGTTCAGTTTCAATAACAACAAAATTGTGTATTGCGGAAGAAGTCAACGACAATATACTGTTGCTGCAGTTAATTTAAAAAAAACATTTTTGGCATAATCTAAATGTAAAATAGTGAATTTTGTAGGAGTGTGCTTATTTTTAGCTACATTTATGTTGTTGTATAATGTTAAAAGGATCATAAGGCCGCTGGAATGAATTTTCTCCGTTTCGAAGTCTTCAAGTTATGTGGAATAAACGATCATAGGAATCGCCAACTATCATGATATCAGTTTGTCGTGTGCTACATCAAATGTGTACTATTCTTCACTCACAAATTGTGCTACCGTTGTCAACAGCGCATCACCGTTGCTTATATAAAATATAAAGCCGCTTTAGCTTATTTTTTATGAAGTTCCAGTAAAAGAACTTTGATTGATTTGAGATTATTATTATAATAGCACATTGGCCAGTATTCGCACTAGTAAGGGCCTTTCTGAGCATTGTGTTATTAGCTTCAGCGTTCGAAAGCATTGTGTCATTGCTCCCATCTTATCCAATTATATTCGTCGATGCAGTCCATGTTAAGGTGACCGCAACACTCCGCGGAATGAATGCCAGTGGTGAAAGCGAGCATGCTGATCTCGCACATGTTGACGACGTCGCACTGATGGCTTAGAAAGACGAGCTTTAATGCACTTTTAATTGTGCTCAATTATCAATACTGTACGGTCTGTAGGTAAGACCCCCCAAAACGGTCGTTATGACCAATATTTATGTCAAGGCTACGATCGTGCTGAATAGCGCCCCCGTTTAGCCAGGATCTCTGATCACACACAATATATCGGTTTTATTTATATATCCACATGAAACAAATTTGTTGCAGCTGCCTTTGCAAAATTATGTAAAAAGCTCTGAAGTTACTCGTCTATTTACTTCAATTCAAGGACATAGGTCTTCATGCCGACAATACTGTCGGCTCTGTTGCACACTTCGGTTAAATGAAAGATGACACATTATAGCTACCAGAACATGAACAGCTTCTTAAATCAATTTAATTGCTCGGTTTGGCTTGTCATTTAAATCTGAACTAAAAGAGGGCATTACTAAAGAGCAAAATTTTTTAGGCGATCAATTTTATTTGGCCACTGATTTACTATAACCATAGGAGTTTAACGGCAAACAGGGTCCAGTGAACAGACCTGGTTAACTCTTTTTCATTGGCATATGATCTTATGAAACAAAATGTGCGGTAAATCTAGATTATAAATAGATTGCTGCGGAGAACTAATATATATGCAACTGCATATTAGGTGTTGCGCACCTAGTAAAGAATTAGTTCAAATAGGACCAAAAGGATAAACCAACGTCAGCATGAATTGAAAATATCACCTCTTGTGTACAATCGTTTCGTTCTTACTGGAGCCGGTATTACGCCCTATGCCTACTACATATTTTGGTGAGGAATTAGGACAATTGGACAGTACAATCTCCTATACGAATATGTAAACCTGCAGTAGTGGAACTTATTTCATATAAAGTCTTCGACAATGCGACTTCAAAGCCAGCTCACTATATACAATATATACCGAGCCTGCAAAGGCTACCAACACTGTATGTTGAGTCAGTATCTAATACCAACACTATGGTTTCTGAATAAGTACATGGTACCAACACTATTGTTACCGTTTCAGTACACGGTACCAACACAATTGATATCAGGATGTGTTAAATTTCACCAAAATTGAGAATTAAAACTACTTCGGAACACCTGTTACTCTCGCAAATCCATACGCTCTGGCCTTCATCAACCTTGAGCTATACCATCGTTCATTTGAGTACGCTGTATTTTGATTACATGTAATTCAGCTTAATGCCCTTAGCTTTTCTGAAATTATTAAATAAGAAATCTTAAATTTTAGGCGAGTTTAGATCGAGCAAAACTAAAATGGCTTCTGTTAACTCTAATGTATAAAGCTGATTTATAACAAAAAGACTGAAGAATGAGGCACAATCTAATCTTCGCTGACCGGCGACGTTTCGATT
>JAQBSW010005909.1:0-53199 GCA_029291075.1 Eudiplozoon nipponicum
ATACTTTACTTTTACCATATAAATATATATAAAATTACGAACATATGGCCCTAAAACCATTGCAACATTGTTAAGTACCATCCGAAAAAGCAGTAGAGTTGGCAAATGTTGCCAAAATGAGGCAAATATATCAATTTAGAAATCTATTAATTATACATAAGCAAGAATCGGAATTGGTTGTATGAATATGCAAGGAGAATTTAATCTCAGACACCATGCAAAATAACTGAATGCAAACTGGCTCCACATCATGGCATTGTGTTTGACCAGTGAACAATCAGTTCAATCAACCACAATTTCCAAGACTTAGACAAGCTGCACCAAGTTTTGCAGCATCTTTATCATTTCTCCATTTTTATAGTTGACAATGTCCGAAAGTGTGTGGCGAAACAGCTGTAGCAATCATCTCTCGTAGATCCATCGTATTGGTACCATGTACTGACTCGTCAATAATAAATAAACAATAATTGATTGCGCGGGTATTGGTAACGATTTTTTAAATCAAGTTTGCGAGATTCAAGTAAAAGCCAGTCTAATTGTATTTAACCCGTCGTCGAACAACATAGCAAAACTACCGCCAGCCGCAATGCACTGATGCGTTTCGAACGTCCATGAACATCATCAGAGTACGAGGGCAAACTGACTATCGAGGATGAAATCGCTTTGCATATATATGGAAAACAAAATTAGATATGCGGCTCTAACCTCTAGTATTCCTGCATACATTGTACTTGATTGTAAATTTCGGCTGCACAATTTCTATGCAGTCATGACAATTAACTGTTTGCAGCTTTCGCTACACAAATAAATATATAAAATACATTTTTGCCGTCGTACTCTGATGATGATCATGGAAGGTCGTAACGCGTCATTTTGTGCAACTGGGGGTAGATTTACTATGTTGTTCGAAGACTGGTTAAATAAAATGGGATTGGTGCTTACTTCAAATTCGCAAACTTGATTCAAATTAATGTTACCACCAACCGCGCAATCAATTATTGCTTAATTTTATTATAGGCCAATTTCCGTCTAACTATTCCGACTAGAACAACTGCCACAGGCACAATTAAGAGGAAAATACACTGTAACTGCTTTAATGATAAGACTCAGAAACTGCAAAATTGGAGCACTTTGTTTATTTGGAAAGCCTCAACGTACAAAGTATTAGAAATTAAGTCAATCGTCGGTGCTATAAAAAAACAACAAATATGTATACATATTTGCGACGCTCGCAAGAGAAAATTTAAAAAGGCCTCTACGCAATTTTCTATTTCTCTCTCAACCATTATAGATAACCTAAAATTACACAATGTATAAATATAGTATACAGCTCAAATAGTATAATCTAATTAACATTTAACAAATAGAAACAAATCTTAACTAACAAAAAAGGCTCACAGAAAATAAAAAAGAAATAGTTCATTTATGATCTCAATTAAGAAGCACATAAAATATACATGCTCCAAAAGCTAAATTGGTAAACGATTAAACCTTGGGCATTAAAATGTCGATAAATTTTAACAGAAAAAATTCAGCGGCCAATCAGAAAGGCATCTTACATACTATACACCGATTCAGCCACATAGTCCTTTAGTCCAAAAGCCCTAATTAACCATCCAAATTGCGAAAAATGAAATTCGAAATAATACAAAGTGAACTGAAATGTGTTAATCCAACAGCTTGATTAAACTACAAATTATCCAAATAATAGCAACGAGATGTCATAAATTCCTGAGAATCAACATTATCCACATTTGGTCACAACCATATAGTTGCAGACACACAAGTCAGAACATTGTAATACACTAGAAACTAGGTTTAACAGCTGAAATAACATATATAGAAAATATCTAATTATAACAATTATCAATCGATAAATAAAACGGATAAAGCTTAATAAATTTAAATAAGTATGTATATTATTTTAATTTCGAACATAAAAATCTAAATTATTCATCACAAATATATTTAATTTTAATTTTTTTAACTCAAGATTTCATATAAAACCAAGCAACTTTCCTGCCGGCACCGATAAAATTAAATTTTGTTAGTCTGAAGAAATATGACTCTATTTTATCTCGCAAATCTACGGCGAATTATTTTTATGCAACTTTAAATTTCTGAAAGCGGTTAAATTGGGAAAAAATCAATCATTTAAATGTATTGCCTCTAATACTGAAATGGAGATAACGTTACCTGGTGGCAATACAATTCTTCACGAAGAAACCTAAATAATATTATGACATCCATATAGACTTGAAGTTAAAACAAACCATCACAAATATGTCATCACACAACAGATATCATGCTACATAGCGAAGTGGTATTAAAGTGAACGTTTATATAATTAAACGAGCATTGATTACGCGAGCGTGATAATCGATGTTTCGATCTTAATATAATCTTTTTTCTTTTTTCTAAATAAAAATTGAAATATTTTAAGTTTAGTGTATACTTGGACAATAGCCATGCGATTAATCATGCTTTGGCAAAAAGCATGTTTTGTGAACAATGGTTCCAAACGGTATCTTAATGTTATAACCATGTTTTGTATAAGTTATAAATTTATATCTTGTAGTAAATTCTTATGAAGTTGGCTCTCGTATATTTCGGCTTTGATTGAAGACTGCCTGATATACACTGTAACATTAGTAATCTGTTTAAGAATTATATTATTTTAATGAAGAATTACATATATCGTACATAAGAAAACCAGTTTGCGTCAAACTCTATTGGGTCCGGTGATTGTATTATATTTTAATTAACTACTAAAATACAAGTTGAAAAAATGTAATCAATATGAGTATATGAAAAGGAACATGCTTTCAGCAGAATTTTAACATTTCTAGCTTAAAACCTGTTTACAAAGCTCACATAATTTATCTTATAACTAACTTCCTAGTAGCATCAAATATGTGGACTAGCCATTTAGTCAATGAATTCACCAGATATTTAAACATTAAAAATGTTATATTGATAAATTCAATCGTTTTTTTTAAATTTTGGTAGTTTATTCAGTGATTAGTTTATTGTCCAACTGGTCTGAACTGCTTTACAATAAATGATCAAATAATATTGCCTTGATTAATATTTTACTTAATCTATTGTCTAAATCTCAACTTTGGCTAATATATCTAATATGCCCTACAGATGTACGCAGTGTAGTATTTTAATGAACCGATTTCCACCTTTTATATGAAACATAGATTTCAAAAGTGCATTAACATTAATCAGTGCATTTAATTCCAAATTTAGCCGTCAGGCTAATTTTGCAGAAAGCATTTTATCGCCTCTTCCTCTACAATTTGCTTTTCAACACATATTAGATATAGTAGAATCATCCAATTTATATACCTCAATATAATTGTTTTGAAGTTAGCCACTTATTCGAATGCTGCAACAAAATTAATATAACGTGTTTTCAAAGGATCTAATCGACAATTTATACTCATTGATACGTATTATAATGTAATACTAGCTGCAGATGAAGTACATCTTTGCCAAAATCATTCGTAATAAAATTGAAAGAAAAAATACACATGAGCGTAGATAAAGAAAAATTAAAATCTAAATATTTTCTATTCTTATGGAAGTAAATTTCAAGCTGCTATAAAACAACCAGGTAGTAAACCATTTACCTTATGGTAAATATGTTTTCGCATTTTACTTTTTATTCGAAATGTAAGAAGAGATCATTATTCAATACGCATACGAATGGTTCATTGAAGCGACGTAGGCCAATTAACCCGCATACATTGAACTATTGTAAGTGTATATTACAACTAAATATCGTCAATCAATTCGAATTAAGGGAACAATTTCGAAAGTTAGCAGTGAATTATTCGAACCTCGGATGCATTTCCAAAAGACACCTTTATGTTAAATAATAATTACAAGAAACGATTCCGGCTGGCGATTTCAGAATTCCTGATGACTTCAAGAATTAAGTATTTTTATATAAGTAACAGTTTTATGACATATATAATATGAAATAAAATTTATCAACAGGTCTGTTTTGCTGTTTGCGAATATAAATCTAGGAGTTAACCAGTAAAATCGCATGTGATTGCGTGTATTTGCATTGACCTATGTGAAATAATTTGTCGCTGATTTGCGAGCAAGAATTCAATAAGCATCTGTTGTATTGAATTATCACAATTTGTTTGCAGGTGGCCGAGAATCGACATATTTTTAATCTATTTCGAATGTAGACCAATATTTTAACGAAATAAAAACGGATAATTACCTAGCGGCTTTAATTTATTTGATTACGACTAAAAGTTTTATGTTCTTGTATATCTGCCGAAGGAAGTTATTAATCAAATATTTAGGATTTACAGTTGGTAAGACTAAATTATGAAATATGTCAATCAGAACAGCACAGTGTTGATTTGAAGGAAGCGATTAATTTCTTACCTGGACACGTAGACGATTTAGAACTAAATGCCGTGGTACATAATGCCACTTAAGATAATAACGCTTCACTGTTGCATAACTATATTTGCATGCAAAAAAATTAAATGACAAAAAAACATAAGAAAAATGCGATTAAAAGATAAGTCGGCATAGCTTTCATTATAAAATTTCAATTTGGCAAAATTAATGTCGTCTTTATTATTGGCACATCAGCCTTTATAAAAAGATGTTGAAATTCTTGATTGATAAAACAAAATTCTGGCGTCGATGATGTAAGTCCGACGAAAAACACTGAAGGTAATCGGAAAATAATGAATGAAATCCATAGCATTTATGGTTACATCATAAGTGATAGGAAAGTTGCACAGGAGCTTAGAAATTTTAGAGCAAATACATCAACAGTGTACGGACACCAGATAACAAAAGTATAGTCAGTTTTAAGTTGTTAGTTTCATGCACCTGCTAAATTAAACCATTATGTAAACCACAGGTAAATTATTCTAGAGCTGATTACTTTGAAGTTGACAACAAATTTCAAAGTCAGGCTGTATGCAATATTTGGAGAAACATTTAACTGATAATTCAAAATACAAAAATTTATTTTTATTTTAATCACACACTAATTTGATAATTTTTGTTTTACGAAAACTTTCATAAAATAGACCGTGGTATACCTAAAGAGAGATTTCTTTTCAGGCCACGTTGAGTTTGTGCCTTTCATGAAGGATTTATATTAATATTAATACATTTACGTTAAGTTGATTTGATTTTTTCTTAAAAATACACGTTAAAGTCACGAAAACTTATATACACATGCAAATGACTCACATAACCATTTTTTACGTCCAAGCATGAGAAAATATATTTCTGCCGTTTCGTGCTTTGCTAATTAAAAGGAAGGCTTAGTGCATAGCAATATTAAAACTATAATTTGAAAATTGAATTTTGTAGACGCTTTTAACTCTTAAAAATAAGAACCCTTTGATGCCAGATCACATTTGCAAATCCACTAGTATAATCAATATATTTAGAGCACCAAATTACAATTCCTTCTTAAGGCTAAATTTCATAAGGAATTCGGTGAAGCGCACTGTATGTTTCATTAAATCACGACGTGACAGCACGTTGTTCCACTGGTTTCCGTTGTGTAGCTTTACGAATTTGAAATTCGTAAAGAGGAAAATCAAAATCAAATTACCTTTCGACCAAACTGAAACACTTCATGATGTAAAAATTGAGGTTGATAATAGGTGAGTAATTATTATTGTGATATTCGAACAGAGTATTCTGTAGAACAGGTACGACCAAGTGACCTGTGCGAAACTGCAACCGAATTTAAAAATGTAAATGTGATTATAAAATTCAACGAACGAATATGTCAAACGAAAAAATTAGGTAAAAATTTGAATAATTCTTTAAAAAAAACATTTTTTAAGAAATCAGCGGTAATTTCATATATCTAAAAATGAAAATTGATTAATATTTATATGACAAAATCGTATCATCCACGTATAGCACATATTTTACATAATAGTATATTGTCAAAAATATTCTTTTCTATTGAAATGCGAGAATTAATAAAATTAATTGTACTCCTTCTTTGAGTTTTAAATTGAGGCAGCTGCTTTTAAAAAAATACGAAATTGTTAATTTGTAATCCAAAGCTAACGAATAAAATCACCTATAAATGTTTTGAGGCTTAATGATATTCCGAAAAACTTGATAGAATTAATTGTTAAAAGAAGAGTTTATAATCAACAAACAAATTCAAAACAGAATGTCTTAACATTAAAATCTAAGGAGTGCAATTTTTCACTAAACGAAATATAAATTACAAGGAGGTTGAAAGCCTTAAATTATGTAATATGCGCCTGTTATGTAAGTTGGCGATTATGACGATTTAATCAAATAGCAATACGGAACTTAATTTCTGCCACAAAATTTATTGATCGATTTACTTTGGTATGTAGTCAATCAAACAATAGACTTAATAAGGAGTAAATCATCTTTGCAACGTAAATATATGTAAGTCAAATTAACTCGTGAGCACAAATTTCTCAAAACTCGCGCACTTTTTTTTAATATTAATAATTTCAAGAAAGATAAAGAAGTTAATATCATGAATTATTTAGATGTACTGATTTTGCGGCTGGATAATTACAAACATAAATAGCGGATGTGTGTAAAGCATCTATAGCTTTCCTTTTATTAATTGAAAATTATAAAAAGACTACAAACCTGATGATACAAATATGACTATAGATTGTTTAAAATTTACATTTTAATTAAAAGGTATTTTTTGTTGGATGATGTACTTAAAATTACGCCCGATTTCTCAATGATTTTCCTTAATATAATTAGATATAGATAAGTAATTTTAAATTTGAGACAGAACTTTGGTTATACATATATTATGTCTATTGCCTTCGAATATTATAAAATATATTTCTTATAAGGAAATAAAAAAAACATTAATAACAAAATGGATAATGGCCATTTATTTCGAGACTACTAAACTTCATCTTGCAATCTTACATTTATATAAATCCTGTATTTTGTATTCTGTGGGTGTCAATGAATCTGACTTCTATTTATTTATTAGGCTGATTAGTAAGTACGTATGCGTATGTGTTTGTGTGTGTCTGTTTACATGCAAAGGTCTTTCTCACTGTATTGCAAAGTGATGTCTGGCATGTCATCATTCTTGTATTGACGGATTGAGAGTTAACAAACTGTTCGAATTTTTTATCGTTATGAGTAAGCTTTTATTTTCCCGAGTGTAGAATTTCGTTTCCGCAGTTTTCTTTTGTCCAATTGTTAACAAAGCAGGTTCGGATTGCAGTATTAAATGCTCATATTGTTTCCAAATTTCTGTCACCGTATTAGCAGCTATTTTCCGCTCTTCAGTTTTTTGTCAATCCGAGTGAATGTTTGTTGAGTCTGGACGAGGGAGGGTTTTGTCTTGCCCGTATTCTAATAAATTTTTGTTGGGATTTGTGATTCGTAGCCAGTCAATTTGAATATCACGTTGATGAAACCTTTGAATATTTGGTCCACGTGTTGGTTGTTTATATATATATATATATATATATATATATATATATATATATATATGTAGCTATACTTATAAATATATATAAACATGTTTTCCTAGACTTACCAATAAGAGGCGACGTACCGGCTTCAATAATTGCACGGTAGCTAAGTAGAATAACTAAGGAGAAATCCCCTACTTCTAAATTTAGAGAGAGAGAGAGAATCATGAGGCTGGATTTGAAAGCTCAACTGAAAAATTCTCTCCAAACCACTCATGGTATAACCATTTTCATGTATTTGAGGTAGCACAGAAATTGCTAGTACGAAAAAAAAATTGATCAACAAAATCCAGCAAAACGTAAGGAAGAAATTGATTATAAAAGGCTTGACACAGACAGGAAAATCAGCTATTCCCGATCATATGTTGGAAATGGGACAACCAGTCAATTTGGTCTCTATCTCAATTCTATATAAAACAAAATCAGACAAAGTATTATATATTTACGAATCACTTTATATAAAACAAGTAACACATGACTATGCATTTATGTCTGTGCGTGTGCCTGTTGGCGTTTGGGAGTTTATCTCGTCGTATTGCTAAGTGTTGTCCGAGATCTGAGCGTACATGTATTGTTGGACTGAAAGTTCGCATTGTTGGCTGTTACGTGTTCGAATGTTCTTCCAAGAGTGTCGCCTTTCCTTTCGCCTTTTTACTCAATTTTGTTCTTTTGCCTTAGAAACAGCGCATCGTTGATTATATATACATATATATATATATATATATATATATATATATATATATATATATATATATATATATATATATATATATTGAAATTTCTGTCGCTTTTAAAAACGGTTGCGATATCTTATCTGGAGCTGATTCTTTCTTCTTCAGCTTTTTGCCAATGCGGTCAAATGTTTTGGGAGTCTGGTCTAGTGGGTGTTTGGTCGTGCATGGATGGTAGTAAATTGTTGTTTGGTGCTGTGATTGGTGGCCAGTCAATTAAAATTTCATTTTAATGAAACTTTTGAGTATGTAGGCTCGGCAATTTTTGTTTTATATAAAGAGCTTAACACACCTCCACACACACATACATTGAGCTAGCAGATGAGCTGACGGGTAAGAACATTTTACAGAATAAAATGGTTTTGCTTGACGTCTCGTTCTTATTTACAAATATACCACGGGATAAGAAAACGGAGATCTCGTGTTACTTTATTAAAAATGAGTTTTTGAATTTCCCTATAAACACCAATGAAATCAAAGAACTCATATTAGCATTTACAAAAAAACGTGCAATTTTGCATTTAAAGGGATATACTACCGCCAGATCAAAAGTGTAGCCATGGGAAGCTGCGCTGCACCCCTCGTGGCAGATTTATATATGTATCACTTTGAAAATACGACCGTAAATTATATAATTGACTAGTGCGCACTCTACAAAAGTTATGTAGATGATATATTGTTGTTCATCTCAGAAGCAGCAGATACTTCCGAAATCCTCAAACAAGCAAATGGTTCCGATCCAGATATCAAATTCGCTCTCGAGGTGGAGCAAGACAATAGTTTTCCCTTCCATGACATCAAACTCACTCGAGAAGAAAATGGGGATTTGACACTGGCCATATATAGAAAATCCACTTTCACCTTGCAAAACATTCACTATAACAGCAATGTGCCAAAATCCCACAAAAGAAACTTAGAAAACAGCCTAGCGAACAGAATCAGGAAGATCTGCTCTGAACACAAGATCGAGGAAGAACTGGGCTACCTTAGGATAATTTTGCTAATGAACAACTACCCAGGTCAATTCATTGATGTCAACATCAGATCACGACAGATTTGCACTGGAGAAGATACCGTCATGCGGGTTTTCCAAAAATTACCAGTTAGAGAAGACATAACAACCACAATAATTGCACGACGGCGAGAACTTTACTAGTGTTAAAGTTAATATCATATTTAGTACACAGAGATTCATGAGATTTGATGCCAAAGTTCAATTGCCATTTATCTCCAAATCATTCATAGTCTACAAATTCTCATGTATGTGCGGTAGCACATATATCGGACGTACAACGAAGCAATTGATAAACAGAACTCATCAGCATTTACCACGGAAAGTGATTAATAAATGCTTGGCACCGTCAGGAAAATCAGCTATTTCCGATCATATATTGTAAACGGGGCGCCCAGTCAATTTGACCAATTTCTCAATTATACATAAAGCAAAATCAGAAAATTATAATTTATTTATGAAGCCGTTTTTTATAAAACACCAAACACCTGGCCTAAATATTCAAAAGTTCCATCAACATGATATTCTCATCGTCTGGCCACGAAAAACAAATTTCAACAGCAATTTACTAGTATCCAGGCAAGACCGAACAGACCCTCGACTAGAATCAACAATCATTCAATCCGATTGACAAAAACCTGAAGCGGAAACAACAGATGTACAAACCGTAACAGAAATTTCCAAACAATATGAGCATTCAACACCGCAACGTGCACTTGCGCTGTTACGAAGTGAAGAAAACATATTTGCGCAAAAAGGTGACACGAAAGACTATACTCGGAAAAATAGCACTCGCACACGTAACAGCGAAAAATGCGAAAAATTGGTTAACTCTCAAGCAATCAGTACAATAATGACCAGATCTCAGACATAACTTTTCAAAACAGCGAGAATGACCTTTACATGCAAACAGGCACACACAAAGACACAAGCGCATAAAAATTTACCAATCAGCCAAGTCAAAAAATAGATGTAAAACGAGTCAGATTTGTTGCCACCCACATAATCAATGAAACCCCAGAATGTATATAAATGAAAGATTGTATAGCTAAGTTTAGTAATCTCGAAATAAATGACCATGATCCACTTTGTTAATAATCCCTTTTTTCATATACATTGTGTAATATTCGAAGGCAATGGGCAAAATAAAGAATATATATATGTGTGTATATATATATATATATATATATATGTATATATTTATATATAAATATAAATATATATATATATATATATATATATATAATTATGTATATTTGGTTTACTTTTACATATATACTGAAAGTAGAAATTTCGAAAAAAATCATAAAATAAGACTTATTAGAACAAATAATGGTACAAGATTCGCTAAAATTTTCACAAGAGCTTTTTGAAAAACAATGCGGCAAGGAACATCTAGACAAATATTTTCGTAACACATATTTTGTCAAAAATTGCCATAATTGCACGATATACAAATTATCGCCCGTGATATCTATTGGCAGATGGTCACTCTAGAACAACGAATTAAAATATGCAGGTTTCGATTAGAAAATCAGTGGGGCCTGTCTGCTATTATTTGCTTATGTAGTATTTGCCGCAGGGTGGCTCAGAGGTAAGGGCACTGGATTCCAAAGCAGACATACCAAAGTTCGAGCCATGTCCGCGGTAAATTCTGGCCTGTGCGTGATGAGTTCCTAATAAGTGCCTTTTCTACACCATACAATTCTTAGTTTATCCTGAATAATGAATGCACTTAATGGGTCAGGTGCTTATATGAAAATCGAAACCTTGATTACAGTAAATTTCAGCAGATATCGCGTGATTAGTCCACTTAATTTAATAAGGAATCGTTTTGCTGTGCTAGTAATATTAAAAAATGCGCGAATAATTTTTCAGAAATCAAAAAGCAAATACTAATTCTACTACAACTTAAGTTATAATCCTAACGTAAGAATAGAGAATCGCTTTGCACAACTCTGCTTTATTTGATTTGCGTTTTATCTTTTAATAAGTAGAAATAGGATTTATGTACTTAATTCATTTTCATAATAAATAGGATAATTAACCGTACGTAGAGAAATAACTTAATTGTCAATATACCACATATCACAACATTGAAGGTTTTAATTATGTTTTTAAGTATAACTAATTTCAGAAATGAATATTTGAATTCCTGACAAAATCACTATTTTTAATTAGTTGTGTATTTGTTACAATCGCCCTACAACGCGGCTCTATCTACTCCAAAGGAGAAAATTCTTGGCGAAGTCGATGTGCGAATGCCAGTGCGTACTTTTCAGTCAAACCGTATACAAACTGTATTCGATGGTGATCGTCATACAATTCACCTTAATAGGTACCCACCCTATGTTATAGATAAGTATAAAACAAATGATGACATAATACTCGTGAATTATGATAATAAAGGTTGCCGTCTCGATATAGGCACCTAACCCATTGATTACTTACATATATCAGTATAACCATAGAATTGTATAGTGTAGACAAGGCAATTCATCCAGTAGACCAGTTTCGTTCTTATTGGGAACTCATCATGTACTGGCCAGGAAATGCCGCGGACAGGGCTCGAACCTGGGCACGTCTGCTTCGGAACCTGGTGCTCAATGACATAGCCCTGTCCGTGGCAAATTCTGGTCAGTACAGGTTGAGTTTCCAATAAAGACGAAACCGGTCTACTGGAGGAATTGCCTTTTCTACACTATACAATTATTAGTTTATACTGACATATGTAAGCAATTAATGGGTCAGGTGCTTATATCAAGACCGCAACCTTGATTATAATAATTTTTATCATCGCTGGCGCAACCAATGTTCGTTTAAACCTCGTGAATGTTTGTAATTTTGATGAAAAACCAATGTACATTCACTTACGGTACAGTGGTTAAAAGCCAATGACGAGCATTCAAGATAGATTGTACTCGGACTTGGTGCTTACATTGATTTGTCGTTGATAGCAGGCACCACCAAAAATCCTATATACAGTTTAAGTTTCACTGCATTAAACTTTTAAAGTTATCTATACTTGGATGAAATCCTGTGAACGCTCTTATATAGAGAGATGCAGTATAAGATTTTTTCTGCTGAAAATTAAAATAAATGCTTTTATACGTGTGTAACTAAACGTTTTTTGTCCCCAAATCATTCTAATAATGCACTGTTTAATTAATTTTAAGTAAGTCTAGATATGTAAGGTATATTTCTGTATTTGACTTTGTTTAAAAAAAAATACTAGCAAAACCAATTTAATCGTGCTTATTTACATTTCTCCTCTTCTAACATTTTGGACTGATATGTAATCTTTTTGTGTAGTTTTTTTGTAGACACTTTTCCTATTTAATTAAAATGAATATTTGCTTTATTTCACCTGAAATTCACTAAATAGATCAGAGCGATGCGATAAAACACATTTTAAAAGAAGATTTTAATATATAAAAACGATAGTGTACGAATTTTTGAATTTGATTAATAGGAATCCTATTATATTTTGCCCTTGCCTTTGACAGCA
Organism: Eudiplozoon nipponicum; assembly: GCA_029291075.1. NCBI lineage: Eukaryota > Metazoa > Platyhelminthes > Monogenea > Mazocraeidea > Diplozoidae > Eudiplozoon > Eudiplozoon nipponicum. The sequence goes on from JAQBSW010005909.1 coordinate 12,763, forward strand.
CCAATGTTATGCCAATTCACGAATAACTTGTGTTTATTTCCATAGTTCTCGCAACGTATATTTATATGAGAAGCCTTTAAAAAGAATGCATGAAGTAACAATTAGCTCCTATTTATATTGTAAAACATTTGTATATGCCAAGATATGAATGGTTCACTATTAAGTGGCAGCATCAATCTTACTGTGCACAAACGAATTCCGTATTTTTTCGATAATCGAGAAATAATTCTTGTAAATAAGATTGGTCACCTGCTCTCTTCTAAAATTAGACAATGGATGTAAATTGCAATGGAATTTTGACTTTCAAACTGGAAAGAAGAAATTTGGCGGATCACACAATAAAAACCCAATCCAATTTCGAACTTGATTTAAATAATTGTTACCACCACCCGCGCAATCAATTATTGTCTAATTGTATTGTCTATATATATATGTGTGTGGCAAAAGCTACAAACAGCTAATGTTTGTGACTGCATAGAATATTGTCAGCCGACATTTCCAATCACGTACAATGTATGCAAGATTACTAGAGGTGAGAGCCGCATATCTAATTTTGCTTTTCATATATATTCAATGCGGTTTGATCCTCGCTAGTCAGTTTGCCATCGTACTCTGATAATGATTATTGAAGATCCGAACGCGTCAGTGCGTTGCGACTGGCGCAAGTTTTGCTATGTTGTTCGACGACTGTTTAAATACAATGGGATTGGCGTTTACTTCAAGCTCGCAAACTTGATTTAAATAATTGCTACCACCACCCGCGCAATCAATTATTGTTCAATTTAGAAGACGTTAATTTTAATGCAAAACACAATAAATTAGTTTAATTGTGACCAGAGGAATAAACCAAAGACAGCATGAACGGAAAGTATAATCTCATGCACATTCGTTTCGTGCTCACTGTTCGACTCATCAGTAGGACCGGGTATTACGCCCTTTAACCATTATATATTTGGGTGAGGAATGTTAGATAATAGGACAGTACAATCTCCTAGACGAATGTGTAAACCTGCAGTAGTGAAATTAACATCATATATAGTCTCGATAATTCGACTTGAACGCTAAATCACTCTATATAATATATAAACCTAGTCTGTAAAGGATACTAACAATATGGTTATTTTGTTAGTAACTGAAACCAACATTATAGTACCGAAAAGGTACATGGTACTAACACTATGGTTTCCGATGCGGTACATGGTACCAACCTGATGGATATCAATTTATGCTATAGTTCATCGAAATTGAGAATTCCAACTATTTCTGAACATTTGTTACTCCAGTTAAACCATACAGTCTGGCCTTGATCGATATCATTTATCACATTTCGCTGTAAGCATGACATCATTCATTTCGATATATTACAGTTAAAAACTGTTTGTTGCGGAGAACTAATATATATGCAAGTATGTATTAGGTGTTACGAACCTAGTAACAAATTAATTCAGTTGTGACCAGAAGGATAAACCAAAGACACCATGAACGAAAAGTATAATCTCATGCACATTCGTTTCGTGCTTACGTCGACTCATCAGTAGGAGACGGTTTTACGCTCATGCTGTCTTTGGTTTATCCTTCTGGTCACAATTGAACTAATTTGGTATACGCCATGTGTATACATGACAAATTAATGGTATTATAAAATTATCTTTCTAGCAGATTCGCTTAAAAATTCCAAAAAATAAGGAAGCAACAAAAAAATTAAATTTACCGAAAATTGGCTCTTCATTATAATATTATAATAATGGAAAAGTAACAGTGCGATTTCATGCAATTGAATAAGTAATTTCTAATACGTACCGATTAAATTTTAATTTTATATACAATTTGCGGAACAAATCTAGCATAGATGTATAAGTTTATATAGTTTATTTCTTTAACAATCTCAAATTTATTCCTGATTACTGTGAAGGAATGGAAACTAATGTGGTTGAATGCTAGACTAAATGAAATTTTGCAAGTATGTATTAGGTTTTGCGAACCTAGTAACAAATTAGTTCATTTGTGACCAGAAGGATAAACCAACGGCAGCATGAACGGAAAGTATAATCTCATTCACATTCGTTTCGTGCTTACTGGCGACTCATCAGTAGGAGCCGGTTTTACGCCCTTTAACCACTATATATTTGGTAAAGAATGTGGATAGTCGGTACAATCTCCTAGATGAATGTGTAAACCTGTAATAGTGAAGCTAACATAATCTAAAGTCAACGACAATGCGACTTCAATGCTAACTCACACTATATAATATATATACCGAGTCTGTAAAGGATACTAACACTATGGCTATTGTGTTAGTAACTGATACCTTTTTAAATCGATGAGTACCGGATACTAACACTATGGTTTCCGAGTCGGTACATGATACCAACCTGATGGATATAAATTTATGCTAAAGTTCACCCAAATTGAGAATTACAACAATTTCCGAACACCTGTTACTCCAGTTAAACCATACACTCTGGCCTTCATCGATATCAGTTATCACATTTCGCGGTAAGCATGACATCATTCAATTCAATATGTCATGCTTACCGCGAAATGTGATAACTGATATCGATGAAGGCCAGAGTGTATGGTTTAACTGGAGTAACAGGTGTTCGGAAATTGTTGTAATTCTCAATTTGGATGAACTTTAGCATAAATTTATATCCATCAGGTTGGTATCATGTACCGACTCGGAAACCATAGTTTTAGTATCCGGTACTCATCGATTTGAAAAAAAGGTATCAGTTACTAACACAATAGCCATAGTGTTAGTATCATTTACAGACTCGGTATATATATTATATAGTGTGAGTTAGCATTGAAGTCGTATTGTCGTTGACTTCAGATTATGTTAGCTTCACTATTAAAGGTTTACACATTCGTCTAGGAGATTGTACTGTCCTATTATTCCACATTCTTCTACCGAATATATAGTGGTTAAAGGGCGTAATACCGGCTCCTACTGATGAGTCGCCAGTAAGCACGAAACGAATGTGCATGAGATTATACTTTCCGTTCATGCTGCCTTTGGTTTATCCTTCTGGTCACAACTGAACTAATTTGTTACTAGGTTCGCAAAACCTAATACATACTTGCATATATATTAGTTCTTCGCAACAAACAGTATTTAACTAAATGAAATTTTGTTGGCAAGTCATATGCTTTAATATTTTTTATTTTTCCATATTGTGCTATCTAGTCGATTAAACGAACATTGTTTGCGCGGTTGGTGATAACAATTATTATAATCAAGGTTGCGGTCTTGATATAAACACCTGACCCATTAATTACTTACATATGTCGGTATAAATTAAAAATTGTATAGTGTAGAAAATGCAATTCATCCAGTAGACCGGTTTCGTCCTGTCTGCGGCAAATTCTGGCCCGTACCTAAGGAGTTCCAAATAAGGACGAAACCTGTCTACTGGATGAATTGCCTTTTCTACACTATAAAATTCTTAATTTATACCGACATATGTAAGTAATTAACGGGTCAGGTGTTTATATCAAGACCGCATTGTTGATTATAATAATCTAGTCGATTATATGAAATCTGTCAGTTTGTAAACCTAGTAGGTGTTATTCTAAATTTTGTCAATGTATGATTTTTACCTTGTCTAGCTTTGCATCATACCATATTTTGGATATGTTAAGTTAATATAAAATGAAACATACCTATAAGAGATTATTACGTTCGAAACTTCGCATTATTTAGCGAAATGTTAAAATCAACGCGTATGTTATTTGCAGTATAATTTTTGTTGAACATAACTTTTGCCAAATCAACTGACCCTAAATGTCTTTAAGTATTACGTGGTACAACCATCCCAATAGCAATAAAGTACATATAAAATATGTAAGGCTAATACTAATCAACATAACCGACGCAATATGGGCAAAATTTTAATGAAAATTATACCGTAAAATAAAAAATGATATGGTTTTTTTTCAAAATTCAGTATTAATAAAAAATAGTTTCAAAAGCATAAGAATTAACTTGAAAGATATTTCTCATTTTTACAATATAGACAAATTTATAGCGATCAAAAAATTCATGCAAAATACTATTGAGTATTATGTTGCGCACCTAGTAGCAAATTATTTCAAATATCACCCGAAGGATAAGTCAAAGTAAAGACGAACGAAAGATAGAATCTCATGCCCACATGCGTTTCGTGCTTACTGACGACTCATAAGTAGGAGCTGGTGAAATGGAAACGGCGATCGCTATTGGTCGCGGAAATATTTTCAGGGAACAAATCAATTGGAATTTAGCCCGTCTTAGTCAGAACACAGACAAGGTAACATTGACAGATCCAATTTAGGAATTTCTCATTCTTTTAAGCAGTTAATTATGTCGCTTGCGGTAGCACTTCTGTGGTAACTGCATTAATCATTTAAATCGATTTCTAAACTATTAAATATCTTAACAAACAATCAACAAAGCATCATTATAGGCTGAAAATAAATTTAGCGCAGTATGATCATTACTCACTTTGAACAAACATCAACTAATAAAGATGTTCACGTATATATTTTAAAAAATCACTTAGCTCTTTTGCATCCTCTACCGTCGTTAAAGATAGATGAGAACATTTTTAGTGTTTCTAAATGATATTCAAACGATTTTCATACGAAATCGAAGCCAATGCAGGTTTTGATTTGACAAAAATATAAAAGTCAAGAGATTAATACAGCATAGGTTTATGTTCATAGGTTTAGTCAAAAGAAGGAGTATTTGGCATCGTATTAACTGCTAAAGTTCTTCGGTGTTGTGAAGAAGCATGATTAGTGACGCTGCTTACACATCAGTACGAAGAACTCATTTGTATTATAAATATTAAATCTTAATAACTATGCAAAAATTTGCAGTAGGTGACAATCAGTCTACAGCGATTCTTAGGCAAATAAAAATACAATATTGTGACAAATAATTGCAGCTTTGCTATAAATAATCCGTCAATGAACTTGGATTTTTTTTATGGAAAATGTCAAGTTTACCCAAGGTGAATATTATCTACATTTGAAATTATAAGGATTGTTTGGCGCTTGTTTATGTTTTCATTATAAGTTCATTAGCAGTCACTCCCTTAATTATAGAACAGCTTAAGAACATGAAAATATTTTAAACATTCTGTTACATGCTAAGATGATTAACACATCGTCGAGATTCAACATTGGAGGAAAATTTAAAAAAAATTGATATATGTCAATTTAGTTTACGTTTAGTAATTCTGGCACATTTTGTTTGATTTATTAAGTTTTAAATAAACTAATGGTTGAAATATATGCTCGTTATTTCAATAGCAGGAGAAACAAAATTATACAACAGCAAATATCAAATAATTAAGGCTGCTATATAAAAGTAGGCGATTAATCTCAGAATAATTTGGTGATTTTCGATATACAACAAATAAATTTGGCTAAATCAAAGTGTTACCATTTTGGGCTGGCATTTATAAAGTTATATATGTCAAAATATTTTCGTTGTGATGCAAAATATCCGATGTCCTGGAAATTTGAATTGTTTTACTGTCGTAAATATAAGTTGTAGCTGTGCATTTTTATGTTTCCCCGGATAAGATCTTTAAAACTGATGCTTTAAACGTAGGACTTGTATTTAAATAATCATTATATCTGACCTTACTGCATAAATTCGGGCAGCTGAATATGGGCTTCATTGATTACTAACTTAAATAACACCCTTGTCTACATTTTGCCGAAATTGATTAACACTTGGTGTTTTCAGCCAGACAGTGTCACATATGAATTAGTAGATAACTAATTACAATATTCTGCTATTATTAAAAACTCGTTATTGTAAAATATAGAGTTCTTAAGATATTTCATAAATAAGAAACATAGAAAAGTGTGCCTTATAGCACTTAAACTTATTATATGAAAAAACACGAATAATGAACATAAAACAAAATCCATAATCATAAATTTAATTGTATTGATGATAGCTGCAGCATCTATTGACATATTATATTTAAACGACATTGACTGAAATAGACTGGACCAAATAGATTTTCTCTAATCTTTAACAAAAAATTATTTCAGCATTTGTACGGAATTAAATATTTCTACCAAAAATTGTAGGCTTATTGAGTTGATAGTTAATTTAGCAGCACATTAACTTCTTTTGATATGCGAGCTATAATAAAATTCTTTGTACCCTTCCTATGTGCATAAAAAAGGAAATTTTATCAGATATAAGAAACGCTTCTTTCTCATTATCTCCTTAAGTATCTACTAATGAACACATATTTATAAATAAATAGGAAGGCGAAACAAGATAGAAATATGTAAACATAGGAAGAATGTGAAAAAGAGAACCAATTAATTGCGCGCGTCACCTCCAGTTTAAGCTCAATGCCTGAACATGCTTTTCCTACTTGCATAAATCCGACTGCAATTTGTTTATCCATAAGGCTTCGTATGTGGCAAGCTCACTTTTGTTATTGCATTTATTGATTATTCCGGATGCTACGACTCGGGAACATACGTGTGATGTTTCGACGACGTTTTGCGCAATTGTAAACATGTATTTACTATTTGATTTAAAACAGGCGTTTATTTACAATGCTCTCTCATTCGAGTAATTAACCGTCTGGTCGATCGGACTACGTGAGTTGACCGACAATTTGCTCATGTATATTGGTAAATAATATTTGATGTCAACATTAACAGCTATTTCACTTTGATTGCTGGTAAAGGCAGTTCTGTATCCCTAAATAACACTCGTAGTTTAACTACATTAATTGTGCGTGTTAATGCTGCTTCAACTTTCTTTTGTGCTATTTGGGAAACTGCATCACACACAAATGAGATGTTCAGGTAGACTGCTTTCTTTCTTAGTCTGAAATACGTCCGTTTTTGTCTACTTTCCCTTTTAATAATTGATTAAATCAATTACCTAGGATAGCCATTAGACATTAAATCGTTAATTGCCTTATTATATTTATTTTCGTTTGTATCTTGACTAACCACCCTGTCAATTCTTGAAAAGCAGCCACGAACTGCTGATAGTTTTTATTGAAACGGCACAAACCAATCGATTTTTTCTTTAATATTATATCTTGGAAAGACAGACGATCTCTTTTCCCGTACTCTGACGTGAAGCCGATATTCTTATGTGCTTTGCTGAAACATTTAAGCAGTATTCGTGATTGCGACCTGTTTTTAAGGACAAGATATATATCATCCACGTAACGTATATATTGAGCACATTTACTTATGTCATTCTTTAACGGTGAGTTCTCTATAGCCTTAGAAAAATCTCAGCCATCACTGGAGATAGGGGGCTCCCATTGCCATACCATCAGTCTGTTTATAGGTGCTTCCATTTAAACGAAACCGTATATCTTTCGTTTGTATTGAGATAAGCTTGCGTCGATAGTGACCTGGCACCGGCGATGGTAACATGTCGTGTTCTACCGCTTTGACTATAATGTCAATGGTTTCATCAATTGGAACATTTGTAAAAAAAAGACGTAACATCAAAAGATACCATAATCTTGTTTTTAACATTTATATCTTGAATTTTGTTTACAAACTCAAACAAATCGGCAACCGAATAATTACCTACTTGTTTATGTAATGGTTCAAGTATACGAACTAGACATTTAGCTAGTGCACGGAACGGTGAATTTACCATTGATAAACGTCTGTTTTAAATTAAATGGTGAATACATGTCTGCAATTGCGCAACACATCGTCGAAGCATCACACGTTTGTTCTTCAAAAGTAGCATCCAAAATAATTACTAAATGCAATAACAAAAAGGAGCTAGCCGCATACGAAGCCTTATGGATGAACAAATTGCAGCCGCATTTATGAAAGCAGCATTGAATTTAAACTGAAGGTGACGCGCGCAATTGATTGGATTTCTCTTTTCACACTCTATCTATGTTTACATATTTATATATTTTTTTGTCTTCCAACTTATATATAAAGGTATTTTCATTAGTAGATAATTGAAGAGTTTATGAATCTGATATAATTTTTTTTTTCACATGGGAAGGGCACAATGAATATTAACTTCTATTATTTTTACTACCTAAAAGCAGGTGAATATTGGTCGTCAGATTTTTTAACGTTTTAATGATAACATTTTCGTGTCCTATTATAGAGTCGAAACAAACCACTGGTTGTGCTTATTGTATAATATACCTTGCGATCAGTTTATTTAAAAAATTTAGAAAAAAATATTCCCTGTCTTCATTTCGATCGACTTTAGACTTATCAGTCCAGCTTTTTTTCTTTTAAATCATTGTAGCGACTTTTCTCAGACGTATTCGTTTCACATCTATAACTCAACTAATTTGCTCTAAATGTCATTCTAATGCTGACGGATTTTGTTACATTGTTAAATCAATTTAGACAAGGTAAAGTTTCAATTTGAAATAAGTAGCTATTTTTTATATCATCGTGATTAATACGGTTCACATTATTCTCAGAATGGTGAAGTTTCAAACATTTGCATAAAAATCAATTGTCTCTCAAAATTTAGTGTTTTTTGGTGTGTGTGTGTGTGTGCTCGCGCGCGTTTTTTAAATAAAAATTTGGCTTGAATTTAATAATATTCACAAATAACTAATAAAAAGCTCACGTTTAAATAGATGCCTGTGGATTAAATGTTAATATCAACTATAAAGACCTTGTTAAATTTATATACATCGTGTTAGCTTAAAAATTTGCATAAATATCTGGCAATATCATTTTAAGTAATACAATTTTCTAGTTCTGATTAGGGACTTTGATCAGGTTACATTCAATACGCGGAAATTAAACTCTCTTTATGGATAGAGAATAAGACAAACGTCTCATTATCTGCATCCATATCATGAGGAATATCGATAAATGTTAATGGAAAATATATTATTGTTCATTAAATTTTGGAGAGGCTGAGAGCCCAAATAAAGAAAATGTTAAAGATTTCTTCGTCTCCCTGAGACTTTTGCATGGTTGTGACGGATTGAGCTTCTTTAATTTCCAGACTGTTGACGTCATCATATATCATTTTCTCTATGGAAGATTTTGCTTTTCTCCATTGAGAAGTTAGCATAACTATGTGGTTTGCAATTGCTCCGTTTTGATTCTTTTTTTTAATAATTTCGATAATCTCTGTCAGTTTAACTACAAGATAAGTTTCTTCAGCGATTTTATTAAGGCAAATCCGCAATGTTTGTCAAGGTAAATAAAAGTACTTCACCATTTTAGAACCAATTTATTCGGTGAGACATCGTTTTATTAAGAATTTAGCCAAATTGTTTCCATTCCATTGAAAGAAACTCCTGATAGGTGCATAAAATCACCGAATATAAGCTTTGCAATCTAAGTTGTGCTATTCAATTAATAAGTAATACTTATTTAAAGCGCCATGTATAACGTCTTTAATTTAACGCAGGTAAAAACAATTCCTTTCGATCACGATATTGATTATAAATTAATTATTGACTTAATTTCATACAAACGTAGAAATCAAGCCACCTGTTTGAAATTGTGACATTTTGTCAACAGATATTTGACTGGAAAATTCGCACTTTGATAGCTGGTGCAATACTCATGAAGAAACTGATTACACGTTTGAACCGGATAGAAGTTGGATCATATTAAAATTTCCATGGATCACACTGCCTCCTGTGCGGTGGAGTTCCTCAGCCTCTGCTTTGGATTTTATCTCATTAAATCGACTTAAACTAAACGATAGGCTTGTTATGTCATCCTCGGCTTTCGTTTAACTTACGAGATGCTTTCGAGTTTTTAATTTTCGCTGTACCGTTTATGCATTTATATGAAAAATCAATTTGTAAAACTACATGTAGAAAGTTCAAGATTACCCTTATTTAGTTAGCAATTAAATGAGACAATTTTCAATCTACAGCAATGCACGCACATTTTAGGCCAGCAAACTTCTTTTACATTCGGCACGTTTACGTTTCTGGTTCATTTATGACCTCAAAGACGTTGCCCTTTAAGCATAAATGCTTGCTTATAACTAAAATTACGGCTTGCAAACTAAGTACTGCTTCTATGTAACACATGTTCATTTTATCATCTATAAGCTACTTTGTTCTGTTCTTACTGGATTAAGTAATAAATGTTAATACTTTGAGCATCATTTCTGTACAGAAAAATTCAATAATTCTAAGGGTAGCAAAATTAATTGATATGATACAAATCGAGACTTATAAAAAATTTATCAAGCTTTAGAAAAGTCAGAGACAATGTTTAATTCATTGCATTTTGTCTAGCGTATTTTGTCCTTCATAAAATATAAAGTGGCTTATTTTTTCATTAATTTAGCTTGAAAATAGCCTCACAATATCACAGGAAATTTCAAAAAATATTTTCGACGGATGATGTTTAAATTGTAATAAAAAATAAATTTCTGTGTGGAATATCTTTTGTTTTAAATTACATTGAATTTGATACATTTTAGACAAACCAGTCATATTTTAAGTGATTTGTTTCAATTAGGTAGGTGCCTTCTTGCAGTAAAACATTTTAAAGAAACGTTCTCAATGTCAAATTCTTAAATGTGCTCAGAATTTTCTGTTCATATGCAGTGTGGTTTCGGACTATTTTCAGGTATTTCTAATGGCGATTTCAAATGGATTTATTAGATATTTGTATAATTTTTCTGGGTTTAATCATTTTATACTAGCAAGTTGAGGCAATTTTGGAATTGAGCTGCTTAAATTCCTATTACAAAACGCAACAAGTAATTTATTTTCCATTAATTTATGGCCTTTAAATCCTATCATTTAATTCGTTACTTATTTGTTCGAAATTTTACATGGTAAATGCGAAGCAGTCGATCTATCATTTTTAGTTTATGGTTCTCTACATTGAAAGAGAATGGTCTATGTTTGAAGAGCCTGACTATAAGGACGAGTCTACTAATGAATGATGGACTAACCACTAGTGGTTCACCAGGCGTTGATCACTACAATGGCGCTTGGTGCAGAAACATAATGGGCAAAACTGCCTCCACATTGTGCAATAATTTCAATGAAGTAGTTGACTTGTGTCAGGCTGGTAAATGAAACGAAGCCAACATCGAATAACTATTTTTAAAGCCAATGTACCGTCCACAATTACACAGTTTTGGAACGGATATGTGCATGCGACACTTTCGAAAAGGTGAATTCAGTCATTTGTTCGTGACATATGAATGTGAATTGCAGAAGGCTGTGCTATTAAGACACGCCAAAATTTAATTTTAATTTGAGCAGCCATTTACACTTTTATAATACACAAATCAATAACACACTCTGCCTGATGACCATTTTTTGAAAAGTGATTCATTGCAACCCCATTAGTTGGTAATTGCTATTAATGATCGCGGAGGATGAAGCTGATATCTTGTAAGCGCACAATTGACGTGAGTATTTTCGTTAGCGTTAGAAATGATTTAGTTATGTTTGGTTGTAGAAATATTCGGATACATTATTTCTTCCGCTTCCAATTCAGAGCATCTACTTCCATAATCCTTTTAAACTGGTTAATTACGATTTCCTTTTATAATATTTGTGTATGCATATATTATTTATTCACTTTTATTTTGGTGACTTAAACGACGTAGGTAGATAATATTATGAGGAAAATTTAGTTATATTTGAATTTTCGGCTATCAATCCAAATTTTGAACGTAGAACTCTCATTATTAAATATTTTCGGTCAGAACTAAAGGATGACTCATATTCACAAATCTAGTTTTTTTTCTCGAGTTTATCTCAAACCTACTAGCAAAAACTTTACTTGTATGACTTTCCTAATTCCTAGGAACTGACGCCGAATTGTCTTAATGAGTGAGAAGGTATAGCCTAAACAATAAATGTTAGTCTGCGAGAACGAGTCCTCTATGGAATGATGGAGCAACCTGGATTGGTTCAACAGGTATAGTCAGTTTATTTCTTTTTCTAAACATGTGGTAATCGTGCATCTTTTGCAACCGCATGTGTGCTTTGATGGCGTGAATCATGTACAGCCGAACTGTAATTTTTAAACTCATATTTCATCCTTAATATCTACCTATTTTTCTTGGTTAAGTATTAACTATCAGTTGAAATTTTAGAAATCTCCACTACGGAAACCTTACTTGATTTAAGTCAGAGTGGGAAAGTCAGTTGTCGAATGATTTTATGCCTTCTTATAATGCAATCAATTTAAATTATTTCGTAGGAATAAGCACGCTGTTCCGTTTGGCGTCATGATATTGCAGATTATCGTCGAGGTTGAGATTGCCTTAGTTGTCAAAATAGCCATCACTTTGATGCACAAATCGTATTTCAAAGCATCTTAGATGTAATTTAGACACAAAGTAAAACCTAAATCCACATTTCTTATGATACGATGTAGTTGTAGCGTGATACTTTAAAATAAACAATTTCATTCCAAATGCTTTTCGCATTTATAGAGGCTGTAGTACAAGGCATTTCCCTGCATAATGCTGTTGCAAGATGCCCAGTGAATTAGGATATAAATCGGCTTTTTCAATACTAGTTGTTTTAAAATCAATGTGATAATCATATTAGACCGATAATTATTTTGTATAGTAGAAAACGTTGGTATATAGCAAGATACAGAATATTTTTTTCCAACATCAAAGCAACCTGTCCGTTGTTCACAGGATGATGTTATGTAAACATTACGTTTTTTCGGAAAAAACCTCTGAAACGACGAGTGTATGTTTATTGCAAATAACTGGACATTTTTTCTTAAATTCTGAACGTTATACTTCCAATCTCAAAGTTGAGCACTTTCGCTGTCCTTTTGTTGAATGAATGAAAAAAGTGTGATTTTAATTTTTAAATAGATTGAAATGGCTTAGTTGTATAGGTTTAATAGTTGTTGTGGAAGCATGCGCGACAGTGAGCCAATGTCATTGTTTACCAGATAGATGCTTGAGATAATATTACTACATCAATTAATAGAGATTTCATCAGACTTTTATATATTTGTGGTATAATACATGAACATTTACTTTCGTCTTTTGACTGTTATGCCGAATTTTTGAGTTGTGTCATTTTGATAACTTTGCAAAGAATTAAATTTCTGTAGCATGATTTCATCAAGATGGTCGATGTTACTTGACGCAATAATTTCGTATGCAAAGCTACATATTGAAGGTACCAATGCATGAATCTTGATATTTCTACAAAGGGCGGCTGTGTCCGTCGGGAGACATATATTTGACTGTCGGTTTTGGTGTTTCTAGGCAATTTAGTTCAACTTTTACGAATGAGTGCCCGCAACTTATTTTTTATAAGGGTATTCGTCTACGACTTTCGATCATGCGGAACTAATAAATTTATTAATGATAATCAAAGAAATATAACGTAAAGAAATAATTTTATTATAAATATTGGTATTAATAATAATAACAAGAATAATAATATGATAAATAATAGTAATGCTAAAATAATAATAATAATAATAATAATAATAATAATAATAATAATAATAATAATGATAATAATAATAATAATAAAAGCAATAGGTTCAAATTTAAGAATAATAATACTATTAGAATATTGATATATGAAGATGTTCTTCGAAATAAATGCAATATTTGCATACTGTGAAACGCAAAAACATGAATAAATTGAAACCTCAAGGGCGTATAATATTTAAATCATAAGAAAGAAGAAAAATTCTTATATAAAAAAGTAAAGAAAAAAGCTGGTAATATAACTGTATTATTATAAGACAGGATATAAATATGTCTTCGTTAATTCTGTCCACGACAATTTTTTTTGCAACAGAAAAGGCTAATAAATCAATATTATTATTTAAAATATGTCTAAAAAAATAGAATATTTTACTAGTCATACTACTTTAATATAAATTATACCTTGGGTATGTGTCTGTCCGATTTCTGATTTTAAAAAAATTAAAATATGATAAGAAGCAACCACTATTTATATTTAAAATAAAAAACAAATAAAATTTGATAAGGACTAGTTTATTCAATAAATCACAAGGAAGTTAGACTTTAAAATTCATTTGATCAAGACAATTTTAAGTAAGTTTACATTTTATAAAATGCATCATTGTCAAAATACCTTATTTAAAGTTATAGAGCAATGATTTGCAAAATGAAACATACCTTTGTTATGTTAATAATTCATAATATATTTGATAGCATTAACAGAATCTTGACATGTTTTTACAAAAGGAGGCGCATACTTGTTAATCCGTTATCGCTTTCTGAGAATGCACAGTCATGATTTATAGCAGCAGTGTCTGAAACAGTTGTGCCAAGGTTCGAGCCCTGTGATCGGCAAATCGACCGCAATTTGTGAAGCGTTTCACTAAGAATAAAACTAGTCTACTTTATGAACTGCATTCTCTAAAGTATAAAATGTTTTTTATATTAGTAAATGTGTGTATATAATGGGTCAGATGTTTAAATCAAGGTTGAAACATAGATTTGATTAATCGTTATCACCAACTGCGCAACAAATTTTAATTCCATTATATAAAACCCATTATTGTATCTGATTAAACATCATAATTCTAATTCTCAAAAAGAAATAGAATTCTAACAGTAAACTGAATATAATTAAATGCTTCAGCTGTTATACCTATGTCTTAAAAATAACTGTTCTTAAGATTGATGCCCGTCAAAATAGTAAGGGAGATCAGTTTGCAAAAAACTTATAACACACACATTTTTATTGGGCTCACTAACATGTTAGGCTTCATACTCATATTAACAATATTTATCGTTGCAATCACATCAGTTTCAGTCAACAGATCATCATGTAGTTAAACTGTTATTGTTTACACGGACGCTGACAACACTTGTTTAATTTAAAATGTGGATCTTAATGTACACACAAATCCCATTATACATTGTCATACATTTTCAATATAGGCTATATTCATTGTGAAATGTATAAAAAACATAGATTTGCATCACAGATTGCTTAATGTCCTAATTTTATTGGCATGATTGTTTATGCCGGCGCATTAACAACAGGCATCTCTATGTTCATATGGTGCACTACGCTGTTTGAATTCTCTATTTTCCGACTCAACGTTAATCTGTATTTTTTTACAAAAACTTATAATTCGGAGAGCAAATAATCATGTAGTTTATATCAAATTGTATTTCAAAATGTTTTACTCGAACAACCACATTTCCGCAGATCGTATCCAATATGACTTTTGGATATGATTTTTAAAAATCATCCGTCACTGACATATGTATGAGCTCATTATATTTATTGATTATATTAAAATGTTTATTATTTTTGGTTATTCCTTCTTACGTCACGAATTTAATTTTCAGTATTTTTATTAAGACGCAGAAATTTTTAATCATAGTATATCGCCAGATCTGACGAAATGTACGTGAATGCACATATCGAAAAATGGCATATAACACATTTAATTGTAAAGATATAATGTAACATATATCACCACAAAATTAACCGTTTTTTCATAAATCTGTGCATACATGACTTAAATCGAGCAAGGCAATTATACGTTTCAATTCACATTGCCTAACTCAATAAGCAATTTTACGAAATATGAACCTGTCGAAGCATTAAACATGTTGAATTTTTGAATATTTTGAAGTAGATGCATGAAGTCCACACGTTGGCGTAGGAAACTTTATTACGTTCAAGCGATGAGCTGCTTAGGAAGTTACATCTTATAAGGAGACCGAGGTATTTTTAGTTATAGCAATATAACATTATTTAGTGGAGCTATTTCATCCAGTACACCGATTTTGTCCTTATTGAGAATTCTATCAGTGCGGATGAGGATTTGCCGCGGACGGGAAGCGAATCTGGATACCTTTGCTTCGAATTCTGTGAATATCCACGGCGCACAAGTGTCACATGCGACTTGCAATTTGAAGTGATATAAAAACTTATATTTTCTGCTAAACTTCTCTTTCAGGCGGAACATATTTGCAATTTCTTAATACCAGAAGTTCGAACCCGGCACCCCCAATCTTTCATTATTCAGTTTATATTGATTTGAAGTATAATGCTGGGATTTTAAATATGTTTAATATCAGTATAAAGTCAATATTGCATTACGTAGCAAAGATAATTGATTTAGAAGACCGATTTCGTACTTATTGGAAACTATCCAAGTAGCTATTAGAATTAGTCACGGACGGGATACGAACCCGGGCATATTTGCTTTAGAGTCAGTCAGTCTATAAACTGTGATTCCATTGCCGCATACCACACGCAGTGTTACCTCATATACTAAATTATACTTTCTGGTTAGCCTTTCCTTCAAGACGAACCTAACAGGAATTATCTAATTTAATTAAACATCTTTCCTGTGATTACACAGTGTATATTGATTTGATGATTAATGGAAGGATTTAAATTGTATACTTATTGTACACATGGGCTCAAAATTGCATCAGAAGACATGGTAGAACACTTGGTGTCCTTATCAAGAATTCTTTCAATTTTACCCAGCGAGTTAGAAATTCAAGTATTAAGCGAATGCGAATAGGACCCGCCTGAATAAAGGGTTAATTAGAAAATTATATTTGGTGTATGACTTTAAATTATGTGATGTAAGCGACACAGGTTTTGCTGTGGATATAGTCACAGACTCCGACGAATATGTGCCCAGGTTCGTCTTCCATATGTAATAGAATTAATTGCACTTTCCGTCCTACATATTAGTTTGGGCATGATAAAGAACATATACATATACATATATATATATATATATATATATATATATATAATGTATGTGCGGTAGCTTACATATATCGGACGTACGAAGAAGCAATTGATAAGCAGAATCCAGCAACATTTGCCACAGAAATTGATTAACAAAGGCTTGCCACCGTCAGGAAAATCAGCTATTTCCGATCACATATTGGCAACGGGGCACCCTGTCAATTCGACCAATTTCACAATTTTACATAAAGCAAAATCCGAAAAATTATTATTTATCTACGAAGCACTTTACATAAAACAACAAGCACCTGACCTTAACATTCAAAAGTTTCATCAACATGATATCCTTATCGACTGGCCAAGAATAAAAAATTCAACAACAATCTACTAGTATCCAGCCAAGAACCATTAGGCCCTCTACTAGAATCAACAAACGTACAATCGGATTGGCAACAATGTGAAGTGGAAATAACAGAGGCGTATACGATGACAGAAGTCTCCAAACAATGTGAGCGTTTAACATTGCAATCAAAATTAGCGTTGTTACCAAGCGAAAATAGCAGTCTTGCGCAGCGGGGTGAAACGATCAACTATACTGGGAAAAATAGCACTTGTACATGTAACAGTGAACAATTTGCACAAATGGCTAACTCTCAAGATACCAAAACAATAATGACAAGATCTCAGACATCACTTCGCAATACTGCGAGAATGACCTTTACATACAAACACGCATACACAACACAAACACAAACGCATACACACTCACCAACTAGTCAAAACAAGAAACAACAGTAATAACGAGTCAGATTTGTTACCAATAGCATAATCAATTGAAAACCCAAAATGTATAAATATGTATGATTGTATAAGAGATGTTTAGTATTCACGAAATAAATGGCCTTTATCCACTTTGTTATTTATGTGTTGTTTTCCTAATTATAAGAATATATAATTAAGTAAATAAAATTTAAATATATATATATATATATCTATATATATATATATATATATATATATATATATATATGTATGTACAATAATTCTACAATATAAAATTAACTTAGCATCATTATTTTCAAATATATTAAGGGATTAAAATGTGCAATTGCAAAATTACTGTTAGCTTACATAGTGCGTTAATGTTCATTGGTTGCATGGCCTATTTATACAAAGGATTTTTGTTTCATGACATAGAATTTTTTACTGACATGCTGCTATAAAACTTTCACTGATTACTTTAATTTAAATCGGCGTGAGCGTTAAATCATATTTTATTTTTAGATGGATTCTTCATTTTAACATGTCTTATTATTAAACCTATTAGAATTTATCCAGGATTCCCATTAAGGATCACTGTTTGAAAATTTCTTAGACGGAAAACGAGCACGTTCCTACAAGATTAAAAATGGCCTAGAAGGAACAATTAATCATAAACTGCGTGCGACGTATAAACGATCATCTGCTGTGATATATGTTTAATGAATAAAATTTCTTGACAAGATAGGAGACTGCTGATTTTCAAAAATTACATCGAGCTATTCTCATAAATTATTCCGTCCCACATTAGGTAAAATGTGAAAACTATTATATATGTATATTTCTAGTGAGGATGAAGAAACACATTAAAAAACAATGTGGATAATGGACATTTATTTCGAGATTATTAAATTTCGCTCTGCAATATCTCATTTACATACATTCTGGGTTTTTAAGTGGAGGTAGTTTTGTTACATTGTTTGACGACTGGTTAAATACAATGGGATTGTTGTTTACTTCTATTTCGCAAACTTGATTTAAAGAATTATGAGTTTTCATATGATTATGAGGGTAGCAATAAATCCGACTCGATTTTACTTATTTTTCTTGTTTTGGCTGAATGGCAAGTTTTTATGCGTTTGTGTCTGTGTGCGTGTGCATAATTCATGTGTATATCATTCTTACTGTTTTGCAAAATGATGTCTGAAATCTGGTCATTATTGTATTGATGGCTTAAGAGTTTACCATCTGTTCGCACTGTTGGCTGTTACCTGTACGAGTGCAATTTTTCCGAGTGTAGTGTGTCGTTTCACATTTTTGCGCAAATTTGTGTTCTTCAATTAGTAACAGCAAAAGTGCAGATTGTAATGTTGAACGCTCATAGTGTTTTGAAATTTCCGTCACCGTATGTGCATCTGTTTATTTCCCTTAAGTTGTTGCCAATCCGATTGAATGCATGGTGATTCTAGTCGAGGGCCTGCTCGGTTTTGCCTGGATACTAGTAAATTGTTGTTGAATTTTGTTATTCGTGTCCAGTCGATCAGAATATCATGTTAATGAAACCTTTCAATATTGAATCCGGGAGCTTGTTGTTTTACATAAAGGTCCTCATAAATAAATTATAATCTTTCTGATTTTGCCTTATGTACAATTGAGAAACTGGTCGAATGGTCTGGGTGCCCCGATTCCAGTATATGATCGGAAATAGCTGATTTTACTGACGGTGCTAAGCGTTTTTTATCAATTTCTCCGGTAATTGTTGCTGGATTATTTTTATCAATTGGTTCTTCTTAAGTCCGATATATGTGGTACCGCACATACATGAGGGTTTATAGACTCTAAATGATTTAGAGAGAATTGGCAATTGATCTTTGGCATCCAACCTCAGGATTCTCTGTGTACTAAATGTCATATTAACTTTAACACTGGGAAAATTCTCCTAAGTTATTCTATTCAATCGCCGTACAATTATTGAGGTTGGTCCATCACCTCTAAGTGGTAAGCTTAGGAAAATGGGCTTGACGGTATCCTCTCTAGTGGTAATCTGCCCTGGTCTAATGTTGACATCAATGAATTGCTCTAGGTAGTTGTTCATTAGCAAATTGTTCCTGAGGTAGCCAATTTCTTCCTAGATTTTGTGTTCAGAGCAGATCTTCTGATTCTGTTCGCTAGGTTTTTTACCAATTTTCTTTTATGGGATTTAGGCACACTGTTGTTATACAGAATGTAATGCCCGGTTAAAGTGGATTTTATATATATGGCCAGTGTCAAATCCCCATTTTCTTTTAGCGTGAGTTTGATGTCATGGGTGGGAAAACTATTGCCTTTCTCTACCTAGAGACTGAATTTGATACATGTACTGTCTCCATTTGCTTGTTTGAGGATTTTGGAATGCTCTGCTGCTTCTGAGATGAATAATGTTGTTCGTGATAATTGCACGGCTGCTGAATAAAATAACTAAGGAGAATTTGTTGAATGTTAATTTTTTTATCACATTATTTACACACAGTATCATGAGGTAAGTTTCTAAAATTAATTGATTAACAAAGTCTGAGTGGCACCGTCAGAAAAATAAGCTATTTACGGTCATATATTGGAAACGGGGCACCCAGTTAATTTGACCGATTTCTCAATTCTACATAAAGCAAAATCGGAAAAAAATTATTTATGTATGAAGCCCTTTATACAAACGAAAAAGCACCTGGCCTAAATATTCAAAAGTTTCATCAACATGATATTCTAATCGACTGGCCATGAATAACCAATTTCATTAGCAATTTACTAGTATCCAGGCAAGACCGAACACGCCCTCGACTACACTCAACAAACATTCCATCTTTTTGGCAACAAAGTGAATAGGAAAAACAGATGAAAATTCGGGTAAATAAATTTCCAAACAATATGAGCTTTCAACACTTCAATCCGCACTTGCGCTGTTAGCAAGCGAAGAATACAAATTTGCGCAAAAAGATGAAGCGACAGACAACAATCGGAAAAATAGCACTCCTACACGAACAATGCCAAGAGGTAGTTAATTCTCAAGCCATCAATACAATAATGACCAGAGCTCAGACATCATTTTGCAATACCGCGAGAACGACATTTACATGAAAAGGAGTTCGCACACAAACACAAACGCATTCACACTTACCATTAAGGCCAAAACAATAAATAGAAGTAAAAACGAGTCGGATTTGTTGCCACTCACATAATCAAGTGAAGCCCAGAATGTTCATAAATGAAAGATTTTAAAGCGAGACTTAGTAATCTCGAAATAAATGGCCATTATCCACTTTGTTATTAATTGGTTTTTTCTTTCTAATAATAAAAAACTATATATATATATATATATATATATATATATATATATATATATATATATATATATATATATACTCTCTCTCTCTACCTATAATTAGGAATACAGAACATTAATAACAAAGGAAGTGGACTGAAGGCCATTTATTTCGTGAGTACTAATCATCTCTTATACAATCATACATATTTATACATTTTGGGTTTTAAAATGATTATGCTAGTGGTAACAAATCTGACTCGTTTTTACTTTTTCTATGTTTCATAGTTGGCACTAGTTATCCACTTTGTTATTAATGTGTTCTGTATTCCCTAATTATAGATATACTGTGTTAAATTAAAAAGGCATGGATATTATAAAGAATATATATATATATATATATATATATATATATATATATATATATATATATAGGGAGTGATGCTCTTCATATCAAATGAAGAGCAACTATCGTAAAATTGCAAAATTACTGTCAACAAATAAATTATTCGACTGCCGAGGTGTTACCGAAATCATTCAAGTAATTCCACTATCTTTGTAAACTTAAACATATGCTGGATGTGAATAATTAACTTTTCAACCAAAATGACAAACTACTGTATAAGGAATTTACTTAATAAACTACGTCATGACCATTTATTTCAATAGGAAATATTGTCAAAATTAAACATGTGGTAAAACTACTAATTTTGTTATTTTACAAGTGAAGCAAATCTGAATGAACAGATAAAACACTGCAAATCCGTTTTTTAGACTCTTATCTCTGAAGCAAATGCTTGAATTAAAAAAAACTTTAAAAGAACAGAAAAAAATATCATCTTTAGTCTAGATATTCAACAACAAGTACTACTAAGCGCACAAACACTGTCACACATGCCACTCGTAAGCCTATTGAAAGTCAATACATTTGCAATTTAAACTAATGCTAGACATAAATCCACAAATTCTAAAAAATTCATGATTTAAAATTTTCCGAAGTTAATTGGTAAATGGTAAATAACTTTTCCGTTTTATTTACAACAAAGGTAATCGTTAAAATTCATTGGTGTTTTTCCTAAATGTTGAATGATAATTATATACACATACGAATACGCATACGCATATATATATATATATATATATATATATATATATATATATATATATATATGTATATATATATATATATTCCAATGCAATGGGACATAATAAATTTTATTATAGAGGAAAGGATTAAGTTCTTCAAATAGTGTTTTCAATCAGATGTTGTGCCAAAAGTATTCCTCAAGCAGTGCAGGAGAAACAACTAAAAACGGACGAATAAGCTTATAAGCCGCTTATTGCTTAATGCCGTCGAGAACAATCAACCAAAACTGCAAGATGCTGAGAGAATCATTCAATCACTGGGTTGTCAAATTGCAAGACTGAACGACAGCGAATACACCGCTTTCACAAAAAAGATAGAAACGCTGATGAAAATAACAGCTGACTAAGAAACTAAGGAGTTCTCAAGAAATTTGGATAAATTTCCTTCACAACCGAAATTTCCTACAAATTCAGACGCATTTATTCACAATTATTCAAAAGTAATCTTGTCAAAACACCAGAAAAAATTACTCTCCTTAGGAGCAAAATTATGCGTAGTCAACTAAAGCCTAAGTGAACGTGACATTATTGACATTCAGGTTGGAATGGTAAATTTCTACAATGACTTAACGAAACACACAGCCCCACATGCATTCAATGGACAGGACTGAAAGCTGAGATAGTTAGCGTACTATAACTATACAAGAAAGAATTCAAAGGCAGCCAAATCATCACAAAAATAGCACATAGACGAACTCCGAAAACTACAATCAGATAAATCCATACGACTTGCCGCACTCGGCAAAGGATCAGGAGTTGTTAAACTTGAAGCCGATGCTTGCAGATAGTCTATGAAAGATATTATAAATGATCAATCTAAATTCAAACAAGACATCAAACAGAAAGATGATTTAACAAATATCGAATCAAGAATTATGCAGTTCTGAAAAAGATGGAAAAATACGTATTACCATCGATGGCTGATCCCAATATTAGATTAAAACTCATAGAAGACACCCAAAAGGCAAAACCCGTCGGAAAAAAACAACGCAAGGTTGTACGGCAAACCAAAAACTCATAAAGCCATGACAGCCTCAATGCGGCCTAGTATGTCAATGATCAACGCCTCGCAACATAAACCGGCTAAGTTTCTCTGCGAAATACTTCAACCAATACGAAACGTCATGTACGAAAACATTATCAAGGACTCCTTTGAGCGGGCAGATGAGCGGAAATGGAAGAATATTCTACAGAAAAAATGGTCTCACTTGATGCCTCATCCTTATTTACAAACATACCACTGGATAAATCAATGGAGATCTTGTGTAGCCTTAATAACAATGAGTTTTATGATCTTTCTATAGACAACAATGACATCAAAAACCTCATATTAGCATTTGCAAAAAACGTGCAATTTACATTTGAAGGGATATACTACCGGTAGATCAACGGTGTAGCTATAGGAAGCTGCATTGCACCCTTCCTGGCAAATGTATACATATATCATCTTGAAAAAATGAGCCTAAAATGTATAGTTGACCTGTGCGCACTCTACAAAAGTTATGTAGATAATATATTGTTGTTCATCTCAGAAGCAGCAGACCATTTCGAAATCCACAAACAAGCAAATGGAGCCGATACAGGTATCAAATTCAGTCACGAGGTAGATGAAGACAACAGTTTTCCCATCCATGACATCAAACTCACTCCAGAAGAAAATGGTGATTTGACACTGGACATAAATAGAAAATCCACTTTCACTGGGCAATACTATCAATACAAAAGCAGTGTGCCAAAATCCCACAAAAGAAAATTAGTAAACAACCTAGCGCACATAATCAGGAAGATCTGCTCTGCACACAAAATCGAGGAAGAACTGGGTTACCTCAGGACCATTTTGCTAAAGAACATTTACAAAGAGCGATTCATTGATGTAAACATCAGACCACATCAGAATTGCACTAGAGAGGATACCGTCTGGCAGATTTTCCCGAACTTACCATTTAGAGGCGACGGACCAACCGCAATAATTGCACGGTGGCTGAATAGAATAACTAATGACAACTTTCCCAGTGTTAAAGTAAATATCCCATTAAGTACACACAGAATCCTGAGGTTGGATTCCAAAGATAAATTTCCAAATCTCACCAAATCATTCATAGTCCACAAATTCTCATGTATGTGCGGTGGAATGTATATTGGACGAACGAAGAACCAATTGATCAAAAAAATCCAGCAACAATTGCCGCAGAAATTGATTCAAAACGCTTGGCACCGTGAGTAAAATCAGATATTTCCGACCATATATTGGAAACTGGAACCCAGTCAATTCGACCAATTTCACAATTCTACATAAAGCAAAATCAGAAACATTATTCATTTATGAGGCCCTTTAAATAAAACAACAATCACCTGGCCTAAATATTGAAAGGTTTTAGCAACATGATATTCTAATCGACTGGCACGAATAACAGGCAAGACCGAACAGACCCTCAACTAGAATCAAAAAGCATTCAATCGGATAGGCAACAAAAGGAAGGGAAAAAAACACATGCACATACGGGGACAGAAATTTCAAAATAATATGAGCGTTCAACACCGCAATCCGCAATTATACTGTTACAAATTGAAGAACACAAATTTTCACAAAAATGTGAAACGAAAGACTACACTCAGTAAAATAGCACTGGTACACGTAACAGCGAAAGTTGAGAACAGATGGTTAATTCTCAAGCCATTAATACAAAAATGACCAGATCTCAGATATCATTTTGCAATAGAGTGAGAATGACATTTAACTGCAAACAGGCACAAACACAGTCACAAACGCATACACACTTACCATTCAGCCAATAAAAAAATAGAATTAAAACCGAGTCAGATTTGTTGCCACCCACATAATCAAATGTAAACTTAGGATGTCTATAAATAAAAGATTCTAGAGCGAAGTTAAGTATTCCCAAAATAAATGGCCATTATCCATTTTGTTATTAATTTGTCTTTTCTTCCGAATTAGAAATATATATATATATATATATATATATATATATATATATATATATATAATTAGGAAGAAATAACACATAAATAACAAAGGTGGATAAAGGCCATTTATTCTCGTGAATACCAATAATCATATGCAACCTATATATATATATATATACATATATATATGTTGTGATATTCTATATGCAAATAAATTGTGAGTATAAATAGTATATATATATATATATATATCCATAGCCCTATATATATATATATACACAGTATTCTTATAATTAGGAAAACAACACAAATAACAAAGTGGATAAAGGCCATTTATTTCGTGAATACTAATCATCTCTTATACAATCATACATATTTATACATTTTGGGTTGTCAATTGGTTATGTTATTGGTGACAAATCTGACTCGTTATTTACTGCTGTTTCTTGTTTTGACTAGTAGGTGAGTGTGTATGCGTTTGTGTTTGTGTTGTGTATGTGTGTTTGCATGTAAAGGTCATTCTCGCAGTATTGCGAAGTGATGTCTGAGATCTTGTCATTATTGTTTTGATAACTTGAGAGTTAGCCATTTGTGCTATCTATA
The DNA here is from genome assembly GCA_029291075.1 of Eudiplozoon nipponicum. Classification (NCBI taxonomy): domain Eukaryota; kingdom Metazoa; phylum Platyhelminthes; class Monogenea; order Mazocraeidea; family Diplozoidae; genus Eudiplozoon; species Eudiplozoon nipponicum. The sequence goes on from JAQBSW010005909.1 coordinate 38,155, forward strand.
CAAGTGCTATTTTTCCCAGTATAGTTGATCGTTTCACCCGCTGCGCAAGAGGTGCTATTTTCGCTTGGTAACAACGCTAATGTTGGATTGTCGTGTTAAACGCTCACACAGTTTGGAGACTTCTGTCATCGTATGCGCCTCTGTTATCTCAACTTCACCTTGTTGCCTCGTATGTGCCTCTGTTATTTCCACTTCACCTTGTTGCCAATCCGATTGTACGTTTGTTGATTCTAGTCGAGGGCCTGATGGTTCTTGGCTGGATACTAGTAGATTGTTGTTGAATTTTGTTATTCTTGGCCAGTCGATAAGGATATCATGTTGATGAAACTTTTGAATGTTAAGGTCAGGTGCTTGTTGTTTTATGTAAAGTGCTTCGTAGATAAATAATAATTTTTCGGATTTTGCTTTATGTAGAATTGTGAAATAGGTCGAATTGACAGGGTGCCCCTGTTGCCAATATATGATCGGAAATAGCTGATTTTCCTGACGGTGGCAAGCCTTTGTTAATCAATTTCTGTGGCAAATGTTGCTGGATTCTGCTTATCAATTGCTTCTTCGTACGTCCGATATATGTGCTACCGCACATACATGAGAATTTATAGACTATGAATGATTTGGAGAGAAGTGGCAATTGATCTTTGGCATCCAACCTCATGATTCTCTGTGTACTGAATGTCATATTAACTTTAACACTGGGAAAGTTGTCCTTAGTTATTCTATTCAGCCGCCGTGCAATTATTGAGGCTGGTACGTCGCCTCTAAATGGTAAGTTTAGGAAAACCTGCTTGCCGGTATCCTCTCTAGTACGAATCTGCCGTGGTCTGATGTTGACATCAATGAAACGCTCTGGGTAGTTGTTCATTAGCAAAATTTTCCTGAGGTAGCCCAGTTCTTCCTCAATCTTGTGTTCAGAGCAGATCTTCCTGATTCTGTTTGCTAGGTTGTTTACTAAGTTTCTTTTGTGGGATTTTGGCACACTACTGTTGTAATGAATGTATTGTCCAGTGAAAGTGGATTTTCTATGTATGGCCAGTGTCAAATCTCCGTTTGCTTCTCGAGTGAGTTTGATGTCAAGGAATGGGAAACTGTCGTCTTTCTCTACTTCGAGAGTGAATTTGATGTCTGGATCGACTCCATTTGCTTGTTTGAGGATTTCGGAAGGGTCTGCTGCTTCTGAGATGAACAACAAGATATCATCTACATACCTTTTGTAGAATGCGCACTGGTCAATTATACCTTTCAGACTCGTTTTTTCCAGGTGATACATGTATACATCTGCCAGGAGGGGTGCGATGCAGCTTCCCATAGCTACACCATTGATCTGGCGGTAGTATATACCTTCGAAAGTAAATTGCACGTTTTTAGTACATGCTAATATGAGGTCTTTGATGTCATTGGTGTCTATAGGGAAGTCAAAAATCTCATTTTTGATGAGATCACACAAGATCTCCGTTGTCTTATCCAGTGGTATGTTTGTAAATAAGGATGAGACGTCAAGCGAGACCATCTTATTCTGTAGGATGTTCTTCCCCTTCAATTCATTTGCTAGTTCGAAAGAGTCCTTGATAGTGTTAGTGTTTATGATGCTCCGTATTGGTTCAAGTAGTTTGCAGAGAAACTTGGTTGGTTTATGTTGTGGAGCGTTGATCATTGACATAATGGGCCGCATCGAAGGAGCTCCTGAGGCTGTCACGGCTTTATGAGTTTTTGGTTTGCCGTACAATCTTGCGGTGTTTGTTCCGACTGGTTTTGCTTTTTGGATGTCTTCTGTGAGTTTTGATCTAATCTCGGAGTCAGCCATCGATGTTAGCACATGTTTTTCCATCTTTTTCAAAATTGTATTAATTCTTGATTCGATGTTCGTTGAATCATCTTTCTGTTTGATGTCATGCTTAAATTTGGATGGATCATTTATTATATCGTTCATGGCCTTCTTGTAAGCGTCCGCCTCAAGTATCACAATTCCTGATCCTTTGTCGGGTGTGGCAAGTCGTATGGATTTGTCTGATTGGAGTTTTCTGAGTTCGTCTATGTGCTGTTTTGTGATGATTTGGCTGCCTTTGAATTCCTTCTTGTATTGTTCTAGTGCGCTTACTATCTCAGCTTTCAGTCCTTGTCCATTGAATGCATGTGGGGCGGTGTCTTTCGTTAAGTCATTGTAGAAATTTTCCGATCCAGCCTGAATGTCAATAATGTCCCGTTCACTTAGATTTTTCTTGACTACGCAGAATTTTGCTCCTAAGGAGAGTAATTCTTTCTGATGTTTTGACAAGATCACTTTTGAATAATTGTGAATAAAAGCGTCTGGGTTGGTAGGAAATTTTGATTGCGTAGGAAATTTATCCAGGTCTCTCGTGAGGTTCTTGGTTTCTTTTTCCGCTGTTATTTTCATCAGTGTTTCTATCTTCTTTGTGAAAGCGGTGTATTCGCCGTCGTTCAGTCTTGCAATTCGACAACCCAGTGATTGAATGATGCTCTCAGCGTCTTGCAGTTTTGATTGGTTGTCCTCGATACCATTAAGCAATAAGCGACTTATAAGTTTATTCGTCGGTTTTTGGTTATTTCTTCTGCATTGCTTGAGGAATCGTTTTGGCACAACATCTGATTCTAAACACGATTTGAAGAACTTAATCCTTTCTAGAAGTTTGGCACACGTACAGTTGGCTGCAATATAAGTGTTTAGCTCCTTACGGGTAAAAGGCTGACCCCGCTCTTTGATAATCTTTATTATATCCATGCCCTTTTAATTAACACAGTATTCTTATAATTAGGAAAACAACACAAATAACAAAGTGGATAAGGCCATTTATTTCGTGAATACTAATCATCTCTTATACAATCATACATATTTATACATTTTGGGTTGTCAATTGGTTATGTTATCGGTGACAAATCTGACTCGTTATTACTGCTGTTTCTTGTTTTGACTAGTAGGTGAGTGTGTATGCGTTTGTGTTTGTGTTGTGTATGTGTGTTTGCATGTAAAGGTCATTCTCGCAGTATTGCGAAGTGATGTCTGAGATCTTGTCATTATTGTTTTGATAACTTGAGAGTTAGCCATTTGTGCAAATTGTTCACTGTTATCTATACAAGTGCTATTTTTCCCAGTATAGTTGATCGTTTCACCCCGCTGCGCAAGGGTGCTATTTTCGCTTGGTAACAACGCTAATGTTGATTGTCGTGTTAAACGCTCACACTGTTTGGAGACTTCTGTCATCGTATGCGCCTCTGTTATCTCAACTTCACCTTGTTGCCTCGTATGCGCCTCTGTTATCTCAACTTCACCTTGTTGCCAATCCGATTGTACGTTTGTTGATTCTAGTCGAGGGCCTGTTGGTTCTTGGCTGGATACTAGTAGATTGTTGTTGAATTTTGTTATCCTTGGCCAGTCGATAAGGATATCATGTTGATGAAACTTTTGAATGTTAAGGTCGGGTGCTTGTTGTTTTATGTAAAGTGCTTCGTAGATGAATAATAATTTTTCGGATTTTGCTTTATGTAGAATTGTGAAATAGGTCGAATTGACAGGGTGCCCCGTTGCCAATATATGATCGGAAATAGCTGATTTTCCTGACGGTGGCAAGCCTTTGTTAATCAATTTCTGTGGCAAATGTTGCTGGATTCTGCTTATCAATTGCTTCTTCGTACGTCCGATATATGTGCTACCGCACATACATGAGAATTTATAGACTATGAATGATTTGGAGAGAAGTGGCAATTGATCTTTGGCATCCAACCTCATGATTCTCTGTGTACTGAATGTCATATTAACTTTAACACTGGGAAAGTTGTCCTTAGTTATTCTATTCAGCCGCCGTGCAATTATTGAGGCTGGTATGTCGCCTCTAAATGGTAAGTTTAGGAAAACCTGCTTGCCGGTGTCCTCTCTAGTACGAATTTGCCGTGGTCTAATGTTGACATCAATGAACCGCTCTGGGTAGTTGTTCATTAGCAAAATATTCCTGAGGTAGCCCAGTTCTTCCTCAATCTTGTGTTCAGAGCAGATCTTCCTGATTCTGTTCGCTAGGTTGTTTACTAAGTTTCTTTTGTGGGATTTTGGCACACTACTGTTGTAATGAATGTATTGTCCAGTGAAAGTGGATTTTCTATGTATGGCCAGTGTCAAATCTCCGTTTGCTTCTCGAGTGAGTTTGATGTCAAGGAATGGGAAACTGTCGTCTTTCTCTACTTCGAGAGTGAATTTGATGTCTGGATCGACTCCATTTGCTTGTTTGAGGATTTCGGAAGGGTCTGCTGCTTCTGAGATGAACAACAAGATATCATCTACATACCTTTTGTAGAATGCGCACTGGTCAATTATACCTTTCAGACTCGTTTTTTCCAGGTGATACATGTATACATCTGCCAGGAGGGGTGCGATGCAGCTTCCCATAGCTACACCATTGATCTGGCGGTAGTATAGGCTACCTCAGGAATATTCTGCTAATGAACATACTACCCAGAGCGTTTCATTGATGTCAACATCAGACCACGGCAGATTCGTACTAGAGAGGACACCGGCAAGCAGGTTTTCCTAAACTTACCATTTAGAGGCGACGTACCAGCCTCAATAATTGCACGGCGGCTGAATAGAATAACTAAGGACAACTTTCCCAGTGTTAAAGTTAATATGACATTCAGTACACAGAGAATCATGAGGTTGGATGCCAAAGATCAATTGCCAATTCTCTCCAAATCATTCATAGTCTACAAATTCTCATGTATGTGCGGTAGCACATATATCGGACGTACGAAGAAGCAATTGATAAGCAGAATCCAGCAACATTTGCCACAGAAATTGATTAACAAAGGCTTGCCACCGTCAGGAAAATCAGCTATTTCCGATCATATATTGGCAACGGGGCACCCTGTCAATTCGACCAATTTCACAATTCTACATAAAGCAAAATCCGAAAAATTATTATTCATCTACGAAGCCCTTTACATAAAACAACAAGCACCTGACCTTAACATTCAAAAGTTTCATCAACATGATATCCTTATCGACTGGCCAAGGATAACAAAATTCAACAACAATCTACTAGTATCCAGCCAAGAACCAACAGGCCCTCGACTAGAATCAACAAACGTACAATCGGATTGGCAACAAGGTGAAGTTGAGTAACAGAGGCGATACGAGGCACAAGTAGTTGACAGAGGCGCATACGATGACAGAAGTCTCCAAACAGTGTGAGCGTTTAACACGACAATCAACATTAGCGTTGTTACCAAGCGAAAATAGCACCCTTGCGCAGCGGGGTGAAACGATCAACTATACTGGGAAAAATAGCACTTGTATAGATAACAGTGAACAATTTGCACAAATGGCTAACTCTCAAGTTATCAAAACAATAATGACAAGATCTCAGACATCACTTCGCAATACTGCGAGAATGACCTTTACATGCAAACACACATACACAACACAAACACAAACGCATACACACTCACCTACTAGTCAAAACAAGAAACAGCAGTAATAACGAGTCAGATTTGTCACCAATAACATAACCAATTGACAACCCAAAATGTATAAATATGTATGATTGTATAAGAGATGATTAGTATTCACGAAATAAATGGCCTTTATCCACTTTGTTATTTGTGTTGTTTTCCTAATTATAAGAATATATATATATATATATATATATATATATATATATATATATATATATACATTTTGGCTTTTTTAAATTGATTATGCTAGTGGTAACAAATCTGACTCGCTTTTACTTCTGTTTCTTGTTTTGGCTGGTTGGTAAGTGTGTATGCGTTTGTGTTTTTGTGTGTGCGTGTTTGCATGTAAAAGTCATTCTCGCCGTATTGCAAAGTGATGTCTGAGATCTGGTCATTATTGTTTTGATGGCTTGAGAATTAACCATTTGTGCGCATTGTTCACTGTTACATGTACGAGTGCTATTTTTCCCAGTGTAGTTGATCGTTTCACCTTGTTGCGCAAATTCGTATTTTGCACATGGTAACAGCGCCAGTGTGGATTGAAGTGTTGAACGCTCATATTGTTTGGAAACTTCTGTCACCGTATGCGCCTCTGTTATTTCCACTTCAGTTTGTTGCCAATCCGATTGTATGTTTGTTGATTCTAGTCGAGGGCCTGTTTGGTCTTGACTGGATACTAGTAGATTGTTGTTGAATTTTGTTATTCTAAGCCAGTCGATTAGAATATCACGTTAATAATAATACATTTATTTGGCATCAAAGGCCATTTGGCCCGACCATTGAAATAACAAATCAAGGGTAGGATATGTGGAGGTGAATGGAAATTGTGACTAGCAAAGTATTTAATAGCAGGGGGAGGGATTGATGAAAAGAAAACTTATCATTAACATCAAGATAGTTCAATCTGGTGAAAAAAATATAAAAACGAATTTCCATTTGACTAGAGAAGATCAATTGGAGATAATCCATGAAGTGTCAGAGCATCCAAGCGGGGTAGGTTGTGTCCAGACGGCTTAGTTCAAGTGTTAGATTAAAAATGATGGCGGACCGGAGGAAGACGTCGACCGATGGAGTCCATTGTTGTGGAGATTGATTTAATGGAGCATAGCATAGACCTGGATGGAATCTGCTAGATTGAAGCGAGTGAGTCTTGCAGGGGTCGCAGAAATCCGTAGAACGAGTTTGTGATTGAAGGAAGACGAGGGGGAGTCGATATCCGAAGCAAACCGGATCGGTAGGGTTGTTGAGTTTCCGGTCTTCCGCGGAAACAAGAAAGAAAAGAATTGAATGAGCAAAACGTAGTAAGGTGTCCATTATGTGGATATGATGGGATCAGGAATGGGCTGAGGTGTGGTATCAGTAGGTCGAGAATGAAAGATTAAAAACAGAGGGGTAAAGTGGAAAATTAAATGACTGCCTGAGGAATTTCCCCCTCCGAAATCAGTAAAGAGATAGCCTGGGGTGAAGGAAATATTATGGATTGTGAAAGAACCAGTTTTGTTTCCAATCGGTCGTATCACAAAGAAGTTTGTTGAAGAAGTACTGATGGGCTGCCTTTTTCAATTCGCGCTGGGGTAGGAGCTTTATTTCCGTGGGAAGAGCGTTGAAGACACTAGTGGCTTTGGAGAAGAAATAGATTTCTTTATATAAGGTGGGGGTATAGTTAGTTTGGATAGAAGAGATGCTAGAACGTGTGGTGTAGTGGTGACTTGAGTGAGAAAAATTTGGAGAGTGGTAAGCAAGTTGTGATCTTATGGATAAAAGAAATGACTCGAAGATGACGGGCAAACCAAAGCGGTGGAAGTTTTGCCAGGAGTACGCGTTCCCGATAATTTTGGCATTGCGGGAAGACTCGCTTTAGAAATCTGGGGGATATTTGTTCGATAGTATACGAGGAGACGAGAGTGAGAGGACAGTAGAATTTGCTGGCGTATGAAATTAGGGGCAGAACGTAGACCTTGAATAACGTGAGTTGGAGAATGGGGATTTATGTCTTAAAACAGAACAGACGGAACAATTTGAAGAGTTTGGAAGTAGTGTGCGTAAGGTGTGGGGAGAAGTCTAGGGATTTTGAAAAATGAATAACAAGGTGTTTAGCCGAATCTATAATTTCTATATCAAGGGGATAATTTGCAACCGGGATAGAGTATAAAGGATCAGAGGAGAGTTTCATTAGACGAGTCTTGGTGGGATTTAGTTTGAGACCGATTCTGCTGAGCTGCGAGTGGAGCGAGGATAGGAGCTCCGATATAAGGGATAAGGAGGGGTTGGATGCTGTGGGGTTACTGAATACGATAACCATGTTATCCGCTTATTTGAACTGCTTGAAAAGGTTGTCTTCAACCTGTATTTGCGCGAGCGTAAGGTTGAAGGGAATGGGACCAAGTACGGAGCCCTGAGGAACACCGGATCGGATAAGGTCTGGCCTCGAGTGACTACTGCTGACTTTTACAGTCGCACATCGGTTTCGGAGATAGTAACTGCTAAGATTGAGAACGTTTCCGCAAATACCGCTTCTCAGTAAGGCGAATTCGATTGCTGAAAATGACAGCGAGTCAAAAGCCTTGGATATATCCAGGAAGAGGAGAGTGCACTCAAGCCCTTTAGAGAAGGAGGAGTAGCAATGATCGAGAACACTAACTAAGTTGGTGGAAGAGGAGCGGCTATTCAGAAAGCCATGTTGATCATCGAGGAGATAGAAGTTTACATGAGACTTAATGGAGGGGTAGATTAGGTTGTATAAGATCCTGTCGAAGATTTTGGTGAAAGAAGGGACGATAGTAATGGGGCGGAGATCTTTAAATGAGGAGATCGACGAAATGCCATTTTTAGAGATAGGAGAGATCGTCGAATTAAGCCGGTCCGGGGGAAGATAGGTGGTTTCGGGACAATACTTAATAACATTGGCAATCAGAGAGAACACGTTCCAGCCAAGAAGTGCAATCATGCTGACCGAGACACCATATTGATCAAATTGGTGTTTAGATTTAATGTCTTTAATTGCTTGGGCGACGGAAGCCGGTGAGACGTAGAACCAGCGTAGGTTCTCGGTGTCTCCGTTGTCTAACATCTCGACAGGCGGAGTGGGAGTGGAAAAGGAGTCGAGGAGGTAAGTCAGATAATCGTTGGCGAAGCAGGAGTCGTCTGACTGAGATAAGTTAATAGACGAGGTTTTGGGCTTTTGCATCTATTGGTGTTTGATGAAAGCGAACTTTGCCCGGGGGTTAGAAGCTGAGCGGATGCGTCTTTCGATGTGGAGCGCTTGTTTGTTAACAACCTGTTTAATGTGTCCATCGATGCGTAGCAGTGCGAGGGCGCAAACAATTGAAGATGTGCGTAGTCGAGAGTTGCGTGCGAGGTTGTCGCGTGCCTTAAACAGAGTGTTCAACTTATTCGTCGCGTATATGTGTTGAATAGAGGTGGCGGAGTTAAAGTGGGAGGATAGGATGTTATGGACTTCGGAAAAGCATGAAGAGAGATTGTTTGGGAGAAAGAGGTCCCTCCAGTTAACAGCGTCACAGAGTCGGCGGAACTCTTCCCAGTTGGTGAATCGCCTGAATGATTGGGTGTCTTCTCTAGGGGTAAAGGATAAGAGAGGTATGAGGAAGGATACCTGACAGTGATCAAGATTAGGGAAGATCTCCCGAGAATGAACATCAGTCACCTCGTTGTTGGAGAGGACCCAGTCCAGTTGGTTGTTCCCTCGGGTAGGAAAGTGCACGAATTGGTTTAACAGGTTGTCCGCGAAGAGTCGAAGCAGTGGGTGACTTTCGGAAGCTAGATTATGCCAGTTACACATGGCATGGAGGTTGAGGTCACCCACAACGACGTACCGATCGGAGTGCAAAAAGAAAAATGTAAATAGAAGTTGGGCCCCGCGAGTGCCGTCCATGAGTGAGAGATTAGGTCTTTGTAGACAACACAGGTAGATTTGTAGCTGAAACGAGAAAAATTCCAATCCTTGAGAGTTCGATGTCGACAAACGTTTGGGCATGAGAAGGGATCATACATAGGCAGCTAGTCCGCCCCCACGACCGACAGTTCTGTCGTAACGAAGGAACATGTAAACCTGAATGAGGAAAAGGTCATCATAGTGGATGGAAGGGGACAGCCAAGTTTCAACAAGAAAGCATATGTCCATCTCGTTAGGGGATAGAAAAGCTCGTAGTTGATTGATTTTTGCCGTAAATGATCTGTAATTGATGAGAATTGCTGAGAGTGCTCTGTGAGAGGGATGGTTAAATCGGGGAGGAGAAGCGTGCGGGGACTTTCTGCTCGCGGGCGGGGCGAGATCTAGAGCTGATGAGGGTAACTGACCGCTCGTTGACGAGGATGGAGTGGTCAGCGTCGATCTGGATCTCTTTTGTCCCGCGTTTGTCGGGTGGGTGATATAATTGGAGGGTTTCAAAGCAAAAGGGAGGCGAGATATCTGAGCTCGAGGGGACGCTCTGAAGCTGCGTTGATGGGGTGAGCAGGGACAGAGACTGATGAGGGGCTGAGACGCAACAGTCCTGGGTGGGGCCAATGATGGTTTCGGGAGAGGGAGTTGAAGTTGATGGGGCTGGGTCGAAATCCCGTTTGGCCTTAGGCGCTTTACGTTATGCGGTTTCTGGGCCATAGCATTGTCGCAAAAGTAACTTGTCGTTGGGATGTGTACCTGGCGGACGAACTTGAGGGAGGGGTTGCGTTATTTGGAGGCTTTGCGTGGCGTGGTCGACCGCGACGACGTGGTAAAGCTTGAGACTGTGTGGGGGACTCGTTGCGGAATAAGGGCTGAAAATGAAAAGAAGGCCTTGAAATCGGGAAGATATCAGCAGGGGTGGAATGGAGGAAGGGGCGTCGCCAAGGATTCCGCCGTGAACTGAGCGGCTTTTCTTTGGATTGCTCCGCCCGGAAAGTTGTGATTAGCTGGAGGAGGGGGAGTGGTGTCCGGTTGAGGGGTTTAAGCTTTCTCTAAAGTTCTCTGTAGTAGCGTGCAGTCTCGCTTTAATTTGACTTTCCCGGATGATAAAATGGGCGAGTGCAGTTTAAGGTGACGAAGCTCACCATCAGACAGTCTTTTGTGCGAGGTAAGAATAAAGGCATGACCCTTTCCCGAAGAGATCTCTTTAAGGTGGCTAAAGGTATCCCCTATTTGACTGATGAGATCTGAGGCCAGATAGTCCGTTGAGAGGGGGGAGCGCTGGGAAAACAAATAGAGGTTTCTCTTGTTGTGATTTCGTATGGCAACCTGCCTAGCTACACCATTCAAAAACGCATCAGCTTGACGTAATAAATGGGGCTGTACGGTGGAGATTGAAAGGTTGCCAGTGACAGTGAATTCCAGAGACACGTAATTCCCACATATCTGAGAAATATCTCTGAAATATATGTGAATCACGTTGCGGAGGAAATGAACTATGTTGGATTAATCCAAATCAATGGAAGCCTGTTTGATCATGCAATCTGTTTTGGCTTCTTTTAGTAAGAAATCATCCTGTTAAATGTCTGCTCTATTAGGTATAATGGATTTGCTTTCTTACAAGCTCTTTAGCTTAAAAGGTAAATTAATTCATTATATTTTTATGTAATACGCGTTGAAACAAAATACGTGAATTTTTATGAGCTAGAATTTAGCGGTTACGAAGTAACGTTAAAGTTGTGACCAGGCCATATCGGTAATAGCCAAAGCGATTTTTAACTATATACGTTTTTTAATAACACATTAATCAACTGCCTGAAAATGACGAAGAATATATCGTGTTATATTTCATAACATTTAAAAAAATTACCTATTGGAATTCTAGCTACTAAATTGCATGTCCTAAATTCATTTCGTTTGAACTGGGCATACATTTAAGTATATCAAAAAAGAGTAATCTACCTAAAGATCTAGCGATTAACAGTTATATAATCGTATATACTTCAAGAATTAGATTTGATTTTGCTGCGCTGTCGTGCCAGTTGATGAAGCCATAATTCATATTAAAAATAATTAAAAAATTCACATGCAAAAATGTTATATTTTGGGAAACATAAATGCAAAACTAAATATTTATAAGTACTGCATTTACGAATTATTTGAAATATTATCATTTGTAGCGAAGTTTCTCTACAGTTAAACAGGCAAAAATTATTTGAGAGCTGACTACAATTTAGTTTTTTGTGTTCTTATATAAGTATGCCCCGATGTATGTGTGTCTATGCTTCTGATTTTTTTTGCATATTGTAAAAAGCGGCATAAGTTAATTTAGTTTTGATTTTCTAAATTTAATATTTACACACACTTAAAAATTTCAATCAAGATAAGATACGACGAAAACATCCTGTTTTAACTGAGTTCCATAGACATGGTTTTTAATCAGGCTATGGTTTAATCTAGTGTATAATTATTAATTAGACATATTTTGGAGGGTCTGTCATAGTTTTTTTTTATTTCGTTTATTCCTAGCGGCCTTGACTCAAATTATTTTATTTTTTCCAGGCAAAACGTGTTTGGTAGCACACAAGTATATCTTATCTTACACAAATCTCGCCAGTGTACATTTTGCTTTTACTCAGCTGCAATTCGTAATTCAAGGATAGTTCAAGAGTGAACACTGTTTTACTCTACCCTGAAGATTTATGCGATTTTGGACATTGTGTTTTTGCATCGCAGATTTTTTTTGACTTTGCCAAAGAGATGCCCTAAACTCCCAACCAGTACTGTACATTAAAATATGTGCAATTGCGAGACTAGCTACCTGGTTACATAGTAATAGTGAAGGTCTTGACAATATACCGCATTGCCTAGCATGTCCAATGAACAATACCAAAATCTGCGGATGCATGAATTAGTACCATAATTGTTTTACTTCTCGCTTACATTTATCCAATATCCGTGGTCATAAGGTTTATACAGGATACGCCCTCTGTACGTCCATAGGCGATTTGATTTCGAGATTCGACAGGCTTAATTTGGATCTGACTTTTGTGTCTTTCAAATGCATTCACTGAAAACGTTGAGGACATGTCACGTATTATTTTCCAACAAAGCGGTGTTTCTTTGGCTCGCTATCTGTGTATGTTGATTAGTACCCATTAAGTACAAATCGCGTAGGTCATGTTGAATCCACACTTAATTTACCTTGTAGTTGGTACTCCCTGCTGGTTTCCTACACCTAAATTTATAAATAAGTAACGTATGCTAATATAAAAATTTAAATAAAAGACTATTTGTGCAAAATATTGAATTTTTTTGAAAAACAAACTATGTTGTATTCTACTGTAATGATATTTTTTCTGAAGGAATGTTCTATTACAACTTGTCCTAATTCACACACACACACACACACACTATATATATATATATATATATATATATATATATATATATGTATAAAACGAATAAATGACTTACAAAAAATGATCTGGATCGACTGAGAAATTGATTTTCTTTGTCATGTAATATTTTAATATTGAGATCCATTGAATTAAGTGAATATATACTATAATTGCCATTGAATGATGGGTGTACACAAAAATAAAAATATTAGGAAAACTATAAAAAATTTATTTTAGATAAATGAGCCAACGTATTTCTCATTTAATTTGCGGTGTTGATACATTTATTAATTTAATAATGTTTTAATTATTTTTTTAAACTTTTATAGTCAGAATTAGTCCGATTTGTTGTTCAATTTATATTTATTTGTTCCAGAGTAAGAGCGTTTTTTCCTGCAAGTGGTTTTGCAGTGTACCGGTTTGTACGATATTTAATCAAGGGTTTTTCTTCTTTCACCGTATACAGTATTCGATGGGCTTCCTTTTTCCAGGTTTGTCGTGTAAAAAACTGTTTTCTACGTGAATTGGCATACATGATACAGTTTTTTCGAGAACATATATATGAACCACTGGTGATAAAAAACGAAGTTTAGATTGAACCATTGGTCTTCTATTTATATGAGCAATTACTGGTGTTAATATCATTAATTAAGATGTATTTTCGTAGCAATCCTTACTTAGAATGGCGCCAATCCGTTTGAATGTTTGAGGTAATTGACACAAATAATTGTCGAAACAGACTGTATAATAAAATAACATCTTTGGCGTTGTCCATTAAGGCCAGTACAATACATAAAACACTTTTAGAAAAACTGTAACTTAATATGGGCTCCTGGTTAATTTGTTGCATTGGTCGACTTCATTGAATTGCTTTATAATTTAAATAGAGTTAACGATTGACAGGGTGTCTAAAAAGAAGTTTTAACGGCTCAAGAACAATTCGCCGACATATTTTGCTTAAATGAAATTCAAATTTAATCTACGCAGTACCAATTAAAACAAGCGAAATTTGCCGTTAACCAATGGCGTGCGAGCTTTCGTTTTCACGCTATATAAGCACGGTGCATTTACCATGCTAGTCAGTAGTCACGTTTGATTTCTGCTGCGCACTACGTGTACGTGCTGTCTCCTGTCATACTGACTTTTCACCTTCGCTGACTTCTGGACTTGCTCCACAAGCAGAAACACCTAGTCACACAAATCTTGTCGCTGCACAAATAGTGAGACGAAGCAATATTTTATAATTGGACCTCTACGTTTGCCACTCACCACGGTGTTGTCGAAGATCTTTAACGAGACAATACTCAGTCTTCATACAGTTTCTCGCCATTGATGTCAACGCCACACCAGAAGGAACACCAGCCAGTCAACCAGAGCCGATCTCAAGTTTCTAGGAGTACTTCTAGACACTGCTACAATAACTAACGTTCTCGGCATTTGGCGGAGAATACAATTCCGGTCCTAATAAGGGCCACCGACAGTACTAACTCTAAGCCGTCTTGGTACATTCAAATTTTGTAAACGTCGTACGGCATTAACTTGAATCCGTGGCGCGAAATTTACAATGGGTAGCCTACTTTTGTTTAACCGAGATACAGACTGTAAAACGCGTCAAAGCTAGTCCGAATATTGAATTTAACCTCTAGATATAGAACGACTTCACCTTTCCAATTTTTGGGCATCCTATACTATTTCAGGAAGAAAACTGTAATAAACAATCTTGCAAATCAAACCAAGGCCTCGTTTGTACCAACGAAAACGATTAGATAAATTAACAGGAAATATGTTTTTGAAAAGTTACCATTCATAAGCAACCTATAAATAATATAATATATATGTAATATAAATAATAAGCAACCTGCATAAATAAGCGCAAATCCAATTATTTTTAACAAGTAGCAAAACGTAGCAAGATTACCGTCAGTTAAAGGTATATATATATATATATATATATATAGCTATATATATATATATATATATATATCTATTTGTACCCTACTTATGTGCAAAAACAAAAAGAAATTTTATCAGATATAAGAAAATTTTCTTTCTCATGGTCTTCTGAAATATCTACTCATGAACATATCTTTATATATAAATTGGAAAGCAAAACAAGATAGAAATATGTGAACAAAGAGAGTGTGAAAATAGAAACCAATCAAAATTTCGTGCGTCCCATCCAGTTCAAGTTCAATGCTTGTACGTGCTTCTTCTGCTTACATAAATCCGGCTGCAATTTGTTTATCCATAAGGTTTTGTATGTGGCTAGCTCCCTTTTGTTTTTGC